>JAYRCH010000264.1:0-275180 GCA_037179445.1 Phengaris alcon alcon | reverse complement strand
GTTTGAATCGTTGTTACTCGCGACACTGAAAAAAGCAAATAGTAGCTTAAAACCAAAGAAAACCAGAGTAGTAAATGGATGTGAAGTCATAACTCGGGAGGATTACCTAAAAATATTAAAACAAAGAGAATTGGATAAACAACTAATAGAAAAATAGAAAGTTGAAAAACAAATACTTATAAAAAAAAGACTAACAAGAATAAATACTGTAAAATTAAAAAACAAAAAAAGATTATTGCCGAATCTTTTGATGATAGTAGCGAACAACTGAAGCTAAATTACACTGATTCTGATGAAGACTATGACACATACTGCAATAATATACTTAACTATGATAAAGAAAACTATATATTTTATGATAACATAGATGATATATATGACGATAATAGAGAAAACGATACATATTATGATGATGGAAAAGAAAACTATATAATTCAAAATAAAGAAAACAAAACCGATGAAAACGTAAATGAAAAAAATAGTATTGAAAATGATATAGAATACGAACCCAATCCTGGAAGAAGATTCACAAAGATCAATGACTGGGTTGTTGTCCAATTCGCAACTAAAAAAACTATTAAACATTTTATCGGAAATGTGATTGCATTAAAAAGTGATAATCCAGAAGTGAAGTTTGTAAGAAAAGTTAAAAACAGCAAGATTGTTTCATTTCATTATCCTGACGTAGAAGATGTATCTGTGGTTCGACATGATGCTGACATTGTTATGTTTCTTAACAAACCCCAAATAACCCGAAGAGGCTGTATAATTTTTAGAGAAAATTTTAAAGGCTATAACATTCAATAGATTGTTTATTGTGATACAGAATTAGGTTTCCTAATAATATACTTAGATTTTAAGCAAATAAATAAAGTAGGTAGGCGTTTATAATCCCTATTTTCGAAAACAATGAATGATGAATAAACATTATAGAAGTGCATTTTTTTCGAGTTGTGAGTTAGGTGCTATATAAATGTTAGGTCGAATACGACTACTTAAAATTTTAAATGTTAAGTAAACTAGAACAAATAGTTTGTTTTTATTTTTTTTATTGTTTGTTTAATAGCTTTATTATATCATAGTTCTACCTAAATTTGTAAGTTCCTAATACATATTGTTTGTAATTCAGTTATTTGTTGTTAAATTCTACTTCGTTATTTGTTTTTTATTTTATTTATTTATTTATTTATTTGTTGTAAATTTCTACTACCTATAGTTTTTTCTACTCTATAACTGATTGTTAAAATATGATCACCTACTTAGATAGGTACTCATTAAGATATAATTGATAGGTACTAATTAATGTGCTTACTGTGATTGATAAGCTAACATAATTGTGATACTTAAGTACAAAGGTAAATATGTAAGTAGTATTAGGTATTTCATTATCCGTTAAGTAATGTGAAAGACCAAAAGTTTGGAATTTATGCTATTTACCTATGTTTGAACAGAGTCTTTTGTAACTTTGATCTCCTTTAGCTAAGAAATATCTCATATTAATTATAAGTATAGCAGTAACAAAATTTGGTATTTAAATGTTTATTAAAATTTATATCCACCTAAAATTTTTATTTACTTTATGTTCTTATTATATTTGTATGTTTCTCTTACATTTTTTTCTGAATTATGTTGAAATTTAAGCTAACTTTATAATAATTCTTTATTTTTTATAATAAAACCCTATACTAATATCCGCCTTTTATTTAGTAGGTAATTTTCAAAAAGTAATCCAAAAAATAAAATGTTAGAAACCTCTGGAGTTTACTAGGGAAAATGCGTCTGTGAAAAATTGGATGCATTTACCCAATTTTCATTCATTCGTGTAAAATATCTAAATTGTTTGCTCAATTTAGTAACAAAAACATAGTTTAGTAGAAAAGACTCCAATAAACTATATAAGTATATTAATTTCAGGCTTATAAGGCCCTTGGTTTAAAAAATATTTAATAAAGACGCTTTTGCCCCAAATGGGGTAAATGCGTCTAAAATTCCCTTTTTAAAAAACAAGGCAAATAACTCTTTTGTTTGTACACCTTGAGAGAAATCAGTTTACGTATATTTAATTAGAATAGCTATAAAATCGACTTACTTATTGAAATCGCCCGATTACATTACGAGTAATTTGTGAGCCGTCATTAAATATGAAAAAAAAAAACTATGACGTAATTACCCCGGTTGACCTTGGATATTTAGTAAGTTGACATTTCTCAACACTTGCGAATTTT
This sequence comes from Phengaris alcon alcon, assembly GCA_037179445.1. Classification (NCBI taxonomy): domain Eukaryota; kingdom Metazoa; phylum Arthropoda; class Insecta; order Lepidoptera; family Lycaenidae; genus Phengaris; species Phengaris alcon. The sequence goes on along the minus strand of JAYRCH010000264.1, from coordinate 272,955 downwards.
CTTTATTCAATTATAAAAACGCAGCCTTTTGGATATTTTCTACGTGGCTAAACAGGTTTGATATATTGCCACAAGATTTAATTTGTTTTTGACAAATTTTGCACTTTACAAGATTCTCATTTCCCTCAATTTTCATAAAAAACTTCCATACATGACTTTTCTTCGGAGGCGCCATCTTGTTATTGACTAAAATAAAAGAACAAATCAATTAATGTTTATTTATTTTTTTAAATAATTCGATGCGATATTTATTGTTATTATGAAATGTATTATAATATAAAATATCATTATGTAATATCTTAAATATAAAACACTATCACAAACGAGTAGAGATTAGGTTTATAAACATAATAGAAATATAACATTACATACCTTTTCAACTTCGAACTAGCAATGAGATGATGCGTCAAATCAGTTATTTGAGTAATTAATTCTAGTAGCAAGTAAAAGTCTTACATAAACTTGTCTTAGGCCCGTATTAATAAACCATTCTCAAACTCGTTCTCAATATATAACAGTGATGACGATAGTGACGACGACAGTGACGAAGATAAATTGACTCCTAGCCACATTCCTATTTCCTCTGAACCCGTGCCTAGTACCAGTTCTCCTTCTGCTGGTTTGGAACTAATAGAAGGAATATCTTTCTTACCTCACGAATAGATTATATGTTTTATTTGGAGTGTAATTTAATAGTTAGCCAATATTATGTCTTCTTTAATTATACTATAATAAAACAGTTGAACCATATGTTGTTGAATATTATTTTTTGCCTGCAAGTGTACATGTGCAAACTTTCCCCCACTATGTCACATGATGCTCAAGAAGTTAGCCGGCATCTGTATATTCGCATTAAGTTTGCTATGAACCATCAGTACAAATGTCGAATTGGCCTACTTTTAGTGGTTAATATAAACAAAGCTAATGCATCATAGGTCAATTTTGATATTTCACATTTGACTGATAATTCACTGCAATCCGCAAATAGACATGTTGTATAAAACTTTGGTGAAAGAAAAAAAAACGCAATATTTAGATTGATTTCATTAAAGCATGATTTATTATAGCATGATAACACATATACATTAATAGAGAATTACTCTGGTGCAACTAAAAATACAGTAAAAGCAATGTTTGCAAAATTCTAATATTTAATGGACGGTTACTTAGCTGCCGAAATATCAAGTTCCTCACAAAATATGTTATATATATATATATATTTAGACATTTATTTTAAAAAAATTAAACAATTAGGTAATTTAGTTCTGAAATTAAAACTAGTTAGATCTAGATCATTTTTAATGTTGTTGTAGGAAAAAAATTAAACCCACTAGTGTTAAATACACATATTATTCATCAATTGATGCCTAGTGCATACACAGCTTACGCTGTCATGCTTACAAAATATAATCATGGCTTATTTCATGTTGATGTAAAATAAGAAATAACTTTTCTACCAAGTTTCTCAATTAGAAATTCTATGATTATATTCACGAGTTCCCGCTCGCTAGCTATGCTGGCCATAAGAATTTTGAATGCACGGTCACAGTCAGCTCGATCTATTCTTCTCAAATAATTGAACACTACATAAATCAACTCTTCCAATTCATCTCTGATATTGGACCATATTTCACGAAGTGACGCCAATGCTGAATATGATTATTATATAATATATTTAATAGCCTAAACTGATTCATGGCTGGGCAAAGTTCTTCCCTATAATAATTATTACCTACTTAAAAGGAACTATATTTGTATTCGGGACAAATTATGTTAATAATTTGAATGTTAGAACCTGCTTGAGTACCACAAAGGTTCTTCATACATAAAACTTACCAAATCCTGTTGCGCCACCCACTGCCGCACCAAGAGCGGCATGCCACAACTTGCCTCCCGTATAGCCACCAATTAATGCACCTGCCACAGCTAACGTTCCCGTCGAAATTGCAGTAGTACTATCCCATTGCACCCTTATATGATATTTGTCACCTGAAATATTTAAATTACAAGACTACATTGAAAAAATACCATGCCTAAGAAACACTAAAGAATGAGTTGGCACAAGTTTCAGAGAATTAGCCTTTTAATTGATTATAGTATGGTGTCAGGTATATAGCATGTTTTCACAATAATTCTGATGTTGTAAATTCACTATGTGATAAATGGATATAATTAGGGCTTGTGAAAATTGTGACCTATCTAAATGCCAGAAGATATTAGCATTCGGAACACCCTTATAAATTCTTACTTCTTAGACACCTATAATTCAACAGTTGAAGTGCTACTTTTATGGACCGCCGCTATGTACACAATAAAAGGTTTTTCATAGACGTACCTATAGTTAAGAAATCTTTGGTGTTTTTAGACAAAAAAAAATCTAAACATTTTCGAAGTCCGCACTCCATATTAGATGAATATGACCAATTCGGTAAGTGGTACCTAACCATAGAAGATCATTTACACACACACTACACACCCTATCCTCTATGTTAGTAAAGTGATTTATATTTAGGTAAGTTTAATTATAATTACCTACTTATTACTTATGAAATGTAACATTTATAATATAAGATTTCAAATTAATAGTTACCGAGCTTTAGAATCACTTTTTCGATCCAATTGCGATTGAAAACCCCTTTTTTCACATTTGGTTTGGAAAATTCCATTTTTTTGTAAAATATAAAATTGAAACTGTTCGTCAATAGCAACTATTTTTGTAACGACTTAACTTAGGAGGGCAAGACGCCAAGGATACGTCTTATTGGTATAAATAAAATACATAATATACCTGCCTATCATCTAACGATATTGTATAACTTCAAACTTTTAGTGGTAAATTACGAAATATACACGGTCAGTGTTGCCAACTCTGTTTTTATGAAGCTACTTAAGCCTGGAGAGTTTTGCCGGAAATTCAATGGGTGACGTTCTGGATTTTGCATTTTTTCATAAAGTGTTATTTCGGTTCTTAATGTGTAGTATTGGTAGAATATTAACCATTAAATATTCGTTAACGTGCACAAGTGTAGGCAAATGGTACAAGTTATAAAAACGTGCTATTTTGAGTTTCCCTCCAAAACTCCCTAGGAACTTTCAGTAAAGCTTCTACCATTAACTGAATCGACTGACATGACTCATGGACTGCACTGACTATTTATTTGGACTTTGACTAGACTTTAGACTTGACGATTCAGGAATACGGTGTTGAAAATTGAAACGAAAGTTCTATTTCTCGCCTTTTTAACTTGACACTGGCAAATGGTTATAAGGCAAGTTAGATACCATATATATATAGATACCAATAAAAAATAAAAAAATACTTAAGCCTGTCAAAAGTGTAGGAGCGGAACTAATTTTTTTTAGTAGCGCCAACATTCTCCAGTGGTCTCGAAAGTCAAATTGAGAAATCGGTGAGTTGCCAAGAAGAATTGTACCCAAAATTGGTATATTGCTAATAATTGTAATTTGAAGAGCACAAGGATACTCCCCAAAATGTATGGGTTTTCCCGTTACATGTCATGAGCTTAAAATAACATAACCAAGAGGAAAGTCAAGACATGTCATTAACTAGTAACGCGAATTTTTTTTCAAATAACTTCAAAAACTACTGTCCGATTTCGTTCAAAATAATTTTCCTAAAGAGTATATTTTAGTATGATCTATCAGCACATAAAATAATTGCAAGTCTGTCTCAGTTTAGAAGTGCCAGGGGGACCAACTTACAAACCACTTCGGAGGCCGGTTACTCGAAAAAAGTTGAGTTTATAAAAAAAAAGTCATGTATAGAACCTTGCCTTTATTTAAAAAGCCCTATTCAACGATACCCCACACATTAGGGTAGAATTAAAAAATATTTTTGAACCCCACTTCACATGTATGGAGCGCCACTCCTGAAATATAAAATTATTATTATTTTATGATGCCGAAACTGAGATATACACTGGCGGACATATAAAGTGCATCATAGTGCAAGAACACATGCAATCAAATTTTATTACGAAATATGCAAACTTTTTACATTTATTGGTATTGGAAAATAAAGGCTGGTTTATAAACACAAAAACAAAATCAGATTTAAATATGGTACTGTCACAAAAGAAAGAAAATATTCTATAGAAGAAATCTTATCAATTTACTAAAGATTAATTCGTTGTTACGTTAATGTTGTGATTGATGGTTAATTTTTGTTTTGTTACATGGTGAATTATCGTTACTAATTGTTTAATATGCTAGTCTGTTTTTATTTTAAACACGTTTTTCTCTCACGAATATGGACGTATCGTCCGAAAAAGCCGCAAAAATCGTTGCTCTAGTGCAGCAAGGCCTAGACCAACGAACAATTGCTGCAGATTTAAATGTAAACCAGTCTACGGGTTTCCGAGTTTACAGAAGGTTTGTGAAAAACAGATTCATTCAAAAGAAGACGTGGAACCGGCAGAACTCGGGTGACAACGTCTCGTGACGACAGGTTTATTGTGACAACTTCCTTGCGAAATAGGTTTTTAACGTCTATAAGCATAAAAAATGAGCTCCACCAGGTACGTGACGTAGCAGTTAGTGCATGAACCATAAGAATAAGGCTAAAAGAGCGTGATATCACTTTCAGACCCGCAAATGGACCAAAATTGTCTGCAGCTCACAGGCAAGCTCGACTAAGATTTCCTCGTGAACACTTAAATTGGACTAAAGAGCAATAGGCTTCCGTATTATTCACTGATGAGTGAAGTACTTTTTGTACGGTGCTGATGGTCGCAGACTAGTCTGCCGTAGACGAGGAGAGCGATATGCTCAAAATTGCATTGAGGAGAGGGTTCCATTTGGAGGCGGGTCTTGTATGGTTTGGGGCGGCATATCGATGAATGCTCGAACTGAACTTGTGTTTATTGACGCAGACACACATGGCCGTGGTAACCGTGGTTTAACATCACATCGATATATAATGGAGATATTGGACCCTCATGTGGTACCTTTTAGCGGATTTATAGGCGAAAACTTCATTATGATGCAGGATAATGCTCGTCCGCTCGCAGCGAGACAAGTTGAGCAATACTTTACTCAGGTTGAGATTCGTTTCATGGATTGACCAGCACGTAGCTTGGACCTCAATCCGATAGAACACGTGTAGGACAACCTAAAAAGAGCTGTATTTACAAGAAATCCGGTCCCAACAACGGTTGCGGAGCTCAAGAGTTGCATTGTCACAAGAATGGGACAATACTTCGCAAGATCTTTTAAAAACACTGATCAGGTCGATGCGAAGCCGACTTGAATCAGTTATTAGGGCAAGAGGATATAATACACGTTATTAAAAACAAAAAAACTTTTTCGTTTCTTAGTATTGTAGAATTTGCATAATAAATCTGTTTTTGTTCTATTCACTGTTTCATTCCAAAAAGGTGCAAAAGGAGTAATTTGAGATTTTTTTGTGAGAAGAGTTGACCTATACACACATGAATTGATCTTTTTATCAAATTAAGAACCAGTCTTAGCATTATCATTGAAATAAATCATAATAGTTTGCACTTTCACTAATTATATTTCATTGAAAGTTATCTTGCACTATGATGCAGTTTATGTGTCCGCCAGTGTATAAGGTTTGGTAAAATCAAATATTTTAAGTATATGATCTACTGCTAAATAATAATACTGATAAAGGGTGCCAAAAGACCGCTTCCGTTAACTTTGGGATATGATTATAACTATCTTTTCTCATTTCAACAAAGTTATTTTTAAGCTATTGCATAGCTTTTATCGCGGGCTTTGAGCGCGGCGACCGAATCAAGAAATTCCGTAACGAAAATAAACCTAACATCCCCCACTCCCACCGGCACAACGGTGCGGCGTTGAAAGCCGTGCATCGTCTAACGTCGTTTCAGTTCGGCAGACTTCGGCACGGTGTTTGTGTGCGTGCGACTAGACGTATGCATGTAGACTTACTATACACACTTACAATAGCTTTACCGCGGCCGCGGCAGTCCCCGAGTGCCACACGTATTTTTTATATTTTTATTTTCAAAAATTTATTTATTTATTTACACCTTTTAATCATAAGAACAAACTGTCTAGAAGTAGATTTTTAATAAAATTTAATATTTTATTATTTTTACTTCATTAAGCAATATAATTTACTTCATTACGCTCGCAAGTACCCGTCAGTTGACGCACCGGGCCGGCCGCCGCGCCGTCTCCGCCTTAGTACACGCGTTCAGCTATGTTTAATGTATGCAGATTGCAGTGACTTACAACCGTACACAAACAAAAGTGACAGATGTTTGGATTTCATAATTTCAAATAATTTTGGTGGACCCTTGATGACTATCCCACGGAACCCACTTTAGGAATCCCTGCTCTACACCGCCTGCAGTGTGGTTCGTAAATCACGCACGAAATGTTGCTTGACAAATAACGAACCCTGTGTGCAGTGCAACTAAATTCTTTATGTCCAACGGCAATCATCGCTTTTCTATCGAAATTACAGACGGTATTTGAAAAACGACAATAACCGAAAGATGTCACGTGGTTGAACTGTAGGTAACAATGAAACTAAGTAGGTGTATAAAAGGGTGCCCTAAGTCGCATAAGTAAGTTATTATTAATGATAATAAGTTACGTACGTAATTACACCGATCATAATAAGCAAAACTATAGCTAATAGCCATTTACTTACGTGAAAGAAGTATTGAGTGAAGGAAGTGAGGAATGACTGCTAGTAGGTAGTAGGTACTAAGTCTACTCCTAGTACTATGTTCAGGGAATCCATCGACCATCAGGTGACCGCGGCAAGGTGTCACGTTGAAAGTTCAAACTTAAAGTTGTTAGAAAGTGTTTTTGTTGCATTTTGAAATTTGAAAATCGTTGCAAGCATCATAAGTCATTACACGTATCACTTAAACTTAAAAACACAACACTACGTTTTTAAACACGACCTAATAGTGAAACTCAAATTAGACGACAACCTTTTACCTTGATTGAAAAACCGCAACTAAATTTGAAAATCTATTTCAAAACAACATAGTTCTTTTATCGACTTTCGGCAAAATTTAAAGGATGCCGACGGCCGACGCTATGCGGCATGGGCGCGAGCGGCGGGGCGGCGCGCGCGGCCACAGCACGACTTTTTGGCGCCAAATATCAAAAGCGTGCCGCTCGACTCTTTCAAAAACTATCTAGGCTAAGTGATGTAACCTATGAAAATTTAAACATTTACGTGTACGTAATCGATATTTAAATTAGTTAATTGATTTATTTGATTTTTTTCCTTAGTTTTTGTAATAAATAAGTTACTGTTTTTATATCACGCTGGGTTTTTATGATTTATGACCGGCAATCGAGCAGACAGATCGCCTGATGGTATGCGATTATCGTCTCCCACGCGCCTCTCTCTTCGCTCTTTTACGCACCTTGAGCCTCCAGTAGATTTTGTAATAAGTTCATTCAAATCAATGCGTATGCAAATTAAATAGTAATTTATCGATATGAAATACTATTGATACATTTCTGGACACATGCCTATGTTTTTTACATAAAATCATTTTCTCAGTTTGGCTGTAAGTGTAAACCCGCGTTTTCGAGTGACGTTCCGTGTTATTTTTTTAATCATCTACTTCTTATCTTCGTTTTAATTTTCGTTTGTCTATTTTGACTTTCGTTTGTTTTAATAACTGTTTTGTTTGTTTTTCGTGTTTATGACTTGTGTGTAATTTTTTATCCTAAAATGCCTTCGCAATACGCGTATACCACGCGTTACTATGGTATGATGATGATGTGCTCATGTGAAGCATTTGGGAATGTCGCAGAGGCATTGAGGATTTACCGGAGGTGATATACTCATGCCCGCCATCTTTCAGACTCCCGTACCATTACACAGGCATGCGAGTGTTAGAAAACAGGCCCTTGAGCCTCCCGCGATGGGCGGCAACTGGACGTAAATATCGAGGAGCAAATTTTAGACAGTGCGCCGGGATCCTCGTAGTAGGCCAGTACTACTTGCTGTTCGATTTAACTGTATGTACCTCATCTCATTTTATTTTCATTTATTTTTCTTGATCAGAACAAAAAATGTAAAGTAATTAAATGTTAACTTAACAAAAGTTAGTAAATAGGTACTTGAATTTTATTAGAACTTTAAATAAACTGAGGCCTTTTCATCCGTTATTGGATGATTTATACAGTATTCACCGAGCTGAGTAACCACTCTTGAAATACTGTAGTGCCTGGGACAGTTGGTTTTTAAATGTCGTATGGTTGCCCAACCACATACGGCATTCTCACAGCATAGTCAGTCAGTCCAGAGGAATGACTGGTCAATACGTCTGGGACCAACCATGTGCGGGTTTCCTCACGATGTTTTCCTTTAAGCTACTTCTAGCACATTTTTGAGGCAATCTAGCAACTTTTTGCCACATGTCTAGCAAGGGATGGGAGGATTTACATTAGTCTCGTCTCCGCTATGCGAGTGTTCGACCGAAGGTAGCCCTTATGAACAAACTGCTCATCACATACTCTGGGAGTGTGATCTCTGGTATGACGAAAGAATCGAAATGTTGAACAGCGTCCATTGTGTTTCTAGGGTTGTGTACTATGAAGATCTCGTGGGCTGTGCGAAGAACTTCCGAGCTTTCAAACGTTTTTGTCATAAGTACTATTGGAAACAATGCAATTACAAATGCATTTATAATGACAAAAAACTTTTTTGTCATTATAAATGCATTGTAATCAACTGTCATATTATAAATTAAAACATTTAATTACATTCTGTCTTGTAGTCATAAGAAAAAAAAAAAAAAAAACATGTTATTCCCGTGGTGCTTCCCCTTTAATTCTGACTTTTTGTCATCACAATTTTTGCTGTCTCCCGCTTTGCTTGGGGAGGGAAACTGGGATACTTCCTACTCCTCCTACAATCTTCTGATTAATTTCGTTGCGGGTTCCAAGACAGATTTAGCATGTCCCCCGGGCACCCCTGAGATCATATCAAAGGGTTTTTGCGGTTGGTTACCACTGTCGATCCAACTGTGTAGCCAACACAGGAGTTGCAGTGGTGGGTAAGTGTGGTGGGCCAATTGCCCGTTTAAAACATGTCTAGCAACTGTCTAGTGGTAGTTGTAGGCAACACTGTTCCTGAAGTTTTATATTTTTATGTAAGGGGACTTGCTCTTTTTGGCGGGAAGAGGAATGCGCCTTTTTTGAACTGCGACTTTCAAATATAAAACTTATTAGTATTTCTATATTAATTTCGATATAGCTTTAGTAAAAATGAAAGGAGAAAGCGACGGAGATGATGGGGAAAGTTATGTCTTCGTCGTCAAAGAAAAGAAAAATTATTGACACCCCCTGTAGAACTTTTTTTCTAGTACTTACCTACTTTACTTTAGTGAAAAAAATACTTTCCAAATAAACCTAAGGTAGATGTTTATAGTACTTTAATTCTAATAAATTCGCGCATACCTAGCTACGTTGTCGATACCTTCACGGGAAGTGAGACAGACCTGATATTACTCAAAAATGTTGAATCACGCCGCCTTACTATTACTCTAGGTACTTTTGTCAACAAATGACTTTTCAAATCGATCTATGATTAAATCCAATCAACAAAATACTCAAAAGCCTATACGCGCGCGAGAGTGTGACAGAGTTTTTCATGATATTGTGTAAGTCACGGCGCGCACTCAGGGCCGGCTTAACCATGACGAGGCCCGTAAGCACTGCGATCCTCGGTGCCGACTGCCAACCTATCGAAGTAATTATTTTTTTTCTGTGCTTGGGTATAATAAAAAGTTATTAGTAGATAGTATGACCTGACTGTAGCTTAACTTTTTACCATATTAGGGAGCCGCCCGTAAAATATGAAATTGTTCGGTTAAGGTTGCTTGAGTTAAGATAAACCACGGCCTAAGTCGTACTCCGGCAATATCACGATTCGGGTCTAATCTCGTCAAATACTTTTAAATTGCGCTATCCAGTGCCCTCAATCCGAGATTTAGTCGTGTAAATAAATATTTATAAACAAGTGGATGGTACGACCACGTAGAAAGCCGGAGATCGCGGGTTAGAATGCCGCCGAAGGCACAAAAAAGTTTTCTACATTCTGGGTTATAGATGTGTATTAAATATACGTGTAAAATTAAATAAAAATCCTAAATATATATATATAGAAAGTATAATGGTTTTTGTTTTTAATAATAATATTAATTTAAAAAACTATCATCATTTGGATTAAAAATAACTTTAAAAATAATTGCCAACTTGCAAACTCGGTATATTTAGAAAAATACTTAACCGGTATTTTCTGAAAGATTTCGTTTAGAGTCAACATGATAAATTTTTTATCAGACAGATTTTAGATAAAATTCACTGTGGTCATTTTGGTATTATTAAAACATCGCTAGAGAAACAGTTTATTGGCCAAATATAAACGCGGATATTAAAAACTTAATTGATCAATGTTTCGTATGTGCTAAATTTAAGCCAAACACACCTAATGAACCGTTATAATGCTATGAGATATCTTATCTTCCGTGGGAGAAGGTAGGTATAGATTTATTATATTTTGCTGGAGAATATTTCCACACTGTGGTTAATGTTGTTAAAATCTCAAATCCTTTGCTCGACATGGAATACCAAAAGCATTGGTGGTTGACAATGGTCTTTCAGTAGTAGTACTTATCATCTATGCAATGGTCAACCATTTAACTCTTGCAAATTCAAATATTTTCTTGTTGATTGGGATGTGGAACACATAACCACCAATCCTTGTTGGTCCAGGTCTAATGGCCAGGCTAAAAGTGGAGATAAAATTGTCAAAAACATATTAAAAAAGTGCAAGGAAGACGGCTCGGACGTATACTTGGCACTGTTTTAGTATCGTAACACTGCCAAGGGAGATATAAATGTCTAGAAATTTGCAAGTAAATTTGCCCATTACAAAAAATTAAAAAAAAACTTAAAATAGTAAAATTTTCGACGTTTGATAAATGTCATAGATAAAGCAGAGACAAAATGTATTTTTATTTTGACAGGAATGTAAAGCAAACGTCTTATGATTTTCAGCCTGGAGATGACATTTACTTCAAAAATATCCCAAATCCTTTTGGACTCCGGGAATAATTAAAGAGAAATTAAAATGTGGTAGATCCTATTACATTGCGGATCCAAATGGTATTGTGTATAGGAGGAATAGAAAAAGGAATAAAAAAAAACAAATCCTCCATAGTAGTGGCAACACTGACAGTGTGGCTCCCATACAGGAAGTGTGAGACGTCCTAAATTGTATATACATGAGAAATTTGATTAGATAAGTATTTAATTTGATTAGATATACAGGGTGACCTGAAATTCGATACATTCCTTTGAAAGACAGAAAGTAGACCTCATTTACAGTAATATTTTTCATGGCATCCCCTATCCGAAAGTTGATATTTACAAAGTTATTGAAATTTCAAAAAATTTTTCTTTATTTTCGACTTTTTGACTTTGACATGACGTATTTTTAAAAATGTTTGTCTTTTTAGTGATTTTTTATGTATTTTAACCGTCAATGAGTCAAATATTATTTTTAAGGAATAAATAGGGACAAACTAAGCCAGAATTTTTCATTATGAGACATGAAACAGAATTTTCTTTTAAGAAAAATGCACATTTTTCTTAAAAACAGGTGATTTTCTTAAAAAAATGTATGATAACTTCCTTATCTCATTAGCTTTCCAAAAAGGTGCAAATGTCTACATAAAAATATGACGTTGTAGTAAACATATTAGAAGTAAAATGAAATAATGTCTAAATCGATTTATTTGCGATAAGGTTAAAATAAAAGGAAAAACTTGAATTTAATTACGTTTATTGTGTTTAAAAAACATCAATGTTTAATTAAATTTAATAATAAATATTCTACTTTAGGTCTTGTTCAAAATGTGAACCTCTGTTTCTGATACAGGCCGTAGTCTGTAGTCGCCGTAGTCTTCTCCGTACCTCTGTTTTGATTATTCTGGTAGTAAGACTAGTTTTGATTTCTTCTGCTGCATTTCTTATGCGGCTTCTGAGCTCCTCTACAGTAGTTATGGGTGTAGTATACACCAAAGCCTTCATATGACCCCAAAGATAAAAATCACACGGGGTCAAATCGGGACACCGTGCTGGCCAAGGAATTGGCCCGCCTCGACCTATCCAGCGATGTGGGTAAGTTTGGTCTAGCCACTGGCGTACGCCGAGGCGGAAGTGGGCCGGGCAACCATCATGCTGGAAAATCATATTACGACGAGTTGCTATTGGCACATCTTCCATTAAACCAGTAATCTCCTCTATTAGGAAATGTTCGTACATTTCACCATTTAAATTTTGAGGCAAAAAATGAGGTCCAACTAAATTATTATTAATTATACCCATCCAGACATTTAGACTGAATCTGGTTTGATGGGCCCTTTCTTTTTTCATCCTGGGGTTTTCTCCTTTTGGTGCCCAGTAATGTGTGTTGTGGAAATTGTTTATCCCGTCACGGTCAAATTTCGATTCATCCGTCCACAATATTCTTGAGAAGAAATTGCGATCCTCCATGTCTGCATTTATCATAAAACGGCAGAATTCCATTCTTCTAACCGGGTCTCCCTCATCCAACGCTTGGACAGGTGTGTAGTGAAATGGATGTAGACGCGCTGTGTGTACTGTAAACCACACCTTCCATTGACTCAATCCAAGTCTTCTAGCTGCCGCTCTTGTAGAAATAGAAGGATCATTTTGAAAAAGTGTTAAAATTTCTTCTTCTTCTTCTGGAGCATACAAACGAGGTCTGCCTGAATCGCCACGTCTTCTATCAACACGGCCGCTTCCCGAATTCGTCGAAATGTTGTTGAAAACACTCTAACGTTTGGCACTCGTCGATTCGGAAAACGTTCAACGTATGTTCTTCGTGCAGCAGCAGCATTACCATTACAAAGTCCATAACAGAACAAGATGTCAGCGTATTCATCGTACTCAAAAGCAGCCATCGCGATACAAAAAAATCACAAGTAGAAGTAAGGGTGTAGTTTAAAGCAACAATACGTCCGTACACGGCAATAGTTGACTTAAAACTAATATTAGCTACTAAATTTGCTCTCTAAGCCAGTCGGTAACTCATTGACAAAGGGCCGCGACGACAGTAGCCGAAACATCCCGAAGTTTGAACAAAGGAAACAATTGAAAAAAAAGGTCGCCTCAGGTAGAGTAATTCTTGAGATAACGTTACCTGATGATTGTTTTGTCTTTGTTTATTACATGTTCATATTTTTATGTACATATTTGTACCTTTTTTGGAAGCTTATGAGGGAAGAAAGTTTTTTAAGGTATTTGTACGCATTGTATCATACATTTTTTTAAGAAAATCACCTGTTTGTAAGAAAAATGTGCATTTTTCTTAAAAGAAAATTCTGTTTCATGTCTCGTAATGAAAAATTCTCGCTTAGATTGTCCCTATTTATTCCTTAAAAATAATATTTGACTCATTGACGGTTAAAATACATAAAAAAATCACTAAAAAGACAAACATTTTTAAAAATACGTCATGTCAAAGTCAAAAAGTCGAAAATAAAGAAAAAATTTTTGAAATATCAATAACTTTGTAAATATCAACTTTCGGATAGGGGATGCCATGAAAAATATTACTGTAAATGAGGTCTACTTTCTGTCTTTCAAAGGAATGTATCGAATTTCAGGTCACCCTGTATATATATATATATATATATATATTTATATATATCTTAGTTATGTACTTATAATATTAGTTTGCTTTTTCTCGAAAAGGAAGGTGTTGCATAATATATCAGTATTATATATAAAGTAGAACTATTAATGTCATATTGACAGATGTCACTAGTACAGCCTATCTAGTTAGTTTATTTTAGTTAGCCAAAAGGCTATATATAGTGTAGACGTATCTGTGTTAGGCATCTCTCATAAGTACCAATAAAGGAGTTGAGGAGAACAATTGTTGCTGTATTATTATTATCACTACTCAAGCGTAAGAAGGGTGTGTAAAAAACCAAGACGTAGTAGTTCTCAACAGGAGTAAGGGCGCTTTATTAGTCATATAGATACTATGGAAAAGTAGTAGGTACCTACGCTTAAAATATATTCTTTAACCCACGTTTCTGTGTTCATAAAGTACAGCACAAAATCTAGAATAATCGTAACGCTTTAACATTTAGTACAGTAGTCGGGCACGGGGCGAGGACGAAGTAATACTTTCCGTAACCCTGACAGCTAGCGGGCAGTGCATCTGCCTGGTAATAGTTTAATCCGTAAAGTTCTAGAATATATGACCTACATATTTTAGCCTGATACTATAATGTAGTGCTTAGGTAATACTTAGAACTTACTGCTTTGATTGTGTATGGAATTAGGATTTTGTATGCACCGAGTACTCACTTCGGAGCGCTGTAAAACCTTAGCTATTGACTTAATGAAAAAATGTTGCTTATAAAAGTTGTTCCTCAAAAACGATCTACAAAAATGTAAAATGATAATTAGAAAAATAAAAAAACCCGACTGCAAAAAAAAAAACTAATATAAAACAAGTCTGTAAAATCACAGTACTAAAACCTAATTCGCCATAATCCGCCATTTTGTCATTTTAAAAAAAAAATAAGCTATCTAAGGACACTTGGGTTATTGAGACAAATCTAACGATACCTTAATTGTCGAAACCCATCCAACCGTTTGTAAGATACGTGGGAATAAAGGAATTTACATACATAAATACAAGATACGCGCGAAAAACATAACCCTTCCTGACAAAAAGACTTCCGTAAAAAAAAGTTGTATCGAAACATTTACATTTAACATTAAACATTTTAACATTTAGTACAGTAGTCGGGCACGGGGCGAGGACGAAGTAATACTTTCCGTAACCCTGACAGCTAGCGGGCAGTGCATCTGCCTGGTAATAGTTCAATCCGTAAAGTTCTAGAATATATGACCTACATATTTTAGCCAGATACTATAATGTAGTGCTTAGGTAATACTTAGAACTTACTGCTTTGATTGTGTGTGGAATTAGGATTTTGTATGCACCGAGTACTCACTTCGGAGCGCTGTAAAACCTTAGCTATTGACTTAATGAAAAAATGTTGCTTATAAAAGTTGTTCCTCAAAAACGATCTACAAAAATGTAAAATGATAATTAGAAAAATAAAAAAACCCGACTGCAAAAAAAAAACTAATATAAAACAAGTCTGTAAAATCACAGTACTAAAACCTAATTCGCCATAATCCGCCATTTTGTCATTTTTTAAAAAAAATAAGCTATCTAAGGACACTTGGGTTATTGAGACAAATCTAACGATACCTTAATTGTCGAAACCCATCCAACCGTTTGTAAGATACGTGGGAATAAAGGAATTTACATACATAAATACAAGATACGCGCGAAAAACATAACCCTTCCTGACAAAAAGACTTCCGTAAAAAAAAGTTGTATCGAAACATTTACATTTAACATTAAACATTTTAACATTTAGTACAGTAGTCGGGCACGGGGCGAGGACGAAGTAATACTTTCCGTAACCCTGACAGCTAGCGGGCAGTGCATCTGCCTGGTAATAGTTCAATCCGTAAAGTTCTAGAATATATGACCTACATATTTTAGCCTGATACTATAATGTAGTGCTTAGGTAATACTTAGAACTTACTGCTTTGATTGTGTGTGGAATTAGGATTTTGTATGCACCGAGTACTCACTTCGGAGCGCTGTAAAACCTTAGCTATTGACTTAATGAAAAAATGTTGCTTATAAAAGTTGTTCCTCAAAAAATGATCTACAAAACTGTAAAATGGTAATTAGAAAAATAAAAAAACCCGACTGCAAAAAAAAAACTAATATAAAACAAGACTGTAAAATCACAGTACTAAAACCTAATTTAACCTCTATTTTAGTTTAACAGATTACACTATGGGTTGAAGATTATGTGAAGTGAAATAATTGTCATGGTGTTTGTTAGCAAGTGGGACCCATTTGGCATGGCACTTCACATAATCTTCAACCCATAGTGTAATCTGTTAAACTAAAATAGAGGTTGAATTAGGTTCGTCTGTCCGGCACATTTCTATGAACTAGAGTGTGTTCTATTATGACTTTTGTAAATTGGACAAAATTTATTATTATTAGGTATAGCGTGTGAAACAAAATAAAAATGAAAATGATTAACTATACCGGGTATAACAAAAATGCGCAATAGGGTCCAACATTTTTATATATTTAAAGCTAAATACGACTATTTGAATCCATTGATTACAAATTTATTCGATAGATTTCATTAAAATGATTGTAATTATTCCTGATTAAATATAAGTACATGACATATTTGACATGTATATTTTTGAAATCTCCATTTAATTTCCTTTATTTTGATACCAATGTCGATAAGTTTGGTTAAAAAAAAATTTGAACAACTTAGAATTTGGCGCCATAATCCGCCATTTTGTCATTTAAAAAAAAATAAGCTATCTAAGGACACTTACTTTTCCTTTGCATCAAAACAAAAATAAATTATTATTAATAATTATTATTAATACATACGTTTATTAAACTCACTAATACTACAATATGATATACATTTTATCAGTTATGATAACAAAATCAATTGTACCATAAAAGTAGGTAAGTACTAAAAAAATAATAACTACTCCAAAACTTAAAATGCTACAAAAAAAAGAAATCTCCCAGGTCATCCCCACCAGGCAGAGTACCTAGAAGGCTCAAAGAGTTTCCTCGCTGGATTGCGATACTTATTCTCTGGGCCAGGTAGGTGCCGGCTCTGGGGTCTCGGGTGGCCTCAATGAGTTTTTTGGAGATTTCTCCGAAAAGTTTGTGCGCACCCAGACCCCATGTACCTAAGGTTTCAACCCCAAACGGTTCAAAAATGAGATCCCCACTAAGGTTCTCATATTTGCGCCGCTTGAGGTTTTCCGCCTGATTGGCGGCCGCACCTGCAGAACTCGAGGTGCCCTGGACATGGGACGGAGCAAGTGTATCGACGCAAGTAGCGTCCCATACAAGAGCCCGTCCCACTCTCCAAGGGACCAGGGTCATACCGTCTGGTCTCTTGCCATCGTCGCGCGCCAAACCAGAGGGTTCCAGCACAGCTGGCACTCCGGCGGTGACAAGAGCCCGACGGATGAGATCGTTCAGACAGTGATGTCGGGAGATGCGGCCGGCACTTCGTTGACAGGACAGCCCGTGGTGTCCGAGGCTGTCCACATTTGCACCACAAACACAGCGATGGGGGACGACGTGGGGGGTGCCAAGACGCAGGGAAGTAGCTAACCGGAAAGCTGTTCGATCCAGCAATGTGCCCGTATTGGGAGACGGTAATGCTTGTAGCCAAAGGCCCGACTCCCACTTCTCCGCAGCTAAGAGGCGAGCCTGCTCCACAGGACTGGAGGACGTATTAAGAAGATTATTCCGTACCAGTCTGCAGAGTGGCTCGTCCCAGAGCCTTTGGGAAAAAGTATTGTCAGGCAATTCGCTACAAGCACTAGTTATTCTCCAGGCGTCCTTGGCCTCGTCCAGAAAGGTAACTGTATTGGAGTAGGATGGGTGATGTAGTATTTTGGAGATAAGACTATGGTTCGCGTGGACTGAGGACACTTGGGTTATTGAGACAAATCTAACGATACCTTAATTGTCGAAATCCATCCAACCGTTTGGAAGATACGTGGGAATAAAGGAATTTACATAGGTACATAAATACAAGATACGCGCGAAAAACATAACCCTTCCTGACAAAAAGACTTCCGTAAAAAAAAGTTGTATCGAAAAATATAATTTTTTTTCTCGAATTTCTGAACATTTTCGCTTATCACTTTTTATTTATAGTTCTACGACAAGAAGTTACTGCATCAAAGTTGTAGAGAATTTAATTTGCAACAAAAAATGATAATATTTTTTTTTATCAGATAAATACTTTAAGAGATATATCGTAAAAACCATTTCAACCCCTATATTCAAGATGGCGGCCGTGGGACAAGGGTGGCGACCTCACAAACTTGGTTTTAGCTTTACACTGCCCCCCCCCTACACTTAAAAAAAATCAAATTGCGTCCTCTAAAAAACGCAACCCCAAATGTAACTTTTCATTGGACTATAGATAGATGGTACTCTTTACTCTATTCTCCATGACTTACAGTACAGCATACCAGCTGTATGTATATATATCTCGTGTATATATCTTACGTCCAATCGGCATGACACTGCAGGCTTGATCCAATCTGCAGTTCGTCCATACACACCACAAACCCACGCCCATTCACGGTCAGTTCTAACTGATCATTGGATCAGTCATCAGATTCGACAATAGGCTACATAGGCTATAGATTTGATTGTAGCTTCAGGATCAAATGATCTCGGAAGTTATTAAGTTTTCTTTTCAAGAGTATCATTTAACAAGTATTGGCACCAACTCCACGACAATTTCGAAAGGCAAGTCACTGGATAAAGAGCTTATATTGAAGACTTCAATTTGATAAGTTATCCTTGTACCTAAACCCAGGGCTATACTGACGAAAAACGGCGATTTTTAACGTTGAGCGTTAGTGCATCTAACACTAATCAGCTATTTCCTTACAAAATGGCAAATAAAAATCATGATCGCGTCATAAAAATATCTATCTTTGGGTACCCACTCCGTTCGTATACGTTAGTAACAGGTGTGTTAAAGGCAACGTATGAAATTTAGGCATTGTATTGGTGAGATATTTACGTTTGAAAATTTACAACGTGCAAAAACTGTTGAATAGGGAAATAATCTAAAATTTTGTAGAGATTTCTGCTTCTGATTTTACTAACAGTTTTTTAGTGATGAGTTCTCAGATTCAAAAATTACACTAAAAATATCAGCTCCCTATAACGACTTTAATTTTAATTTTAATTAAACGCGAGCATTTTTTCTATTTTGTAAAGTTTTACCCTGGAGCTGGGGCATAAATAAATACATAAATAAATACCAAAAATTTTTTGATACGGTGCTAAAAGGTCCGTTACGCCACCTAATCTACATAACCAAAATCTACATAAAAAGACGTGGTTAACAGCCACGTCCATAGGATCTATACGGACGGCAGCAAGATTGAGGGTCGAGTCGGAGCCGCACTCTCCGTATGGAAGGGTGAGGTCGAGACGAAGGCCGTCAAGCTTGCGTTGCCGCCGTATTGTACCGTCTACCAAGCCGAGCTTCTAGCGCTCCAGAGAGCAGTAAGTATAGCCTGCAAGAGTGGAATGGCGAAGGTCGGTATCCTTAGCGATTCCAGATCGGCTCTCCAGGCAGTCACCCTTAGTTCCCCTCATCCCCTGGCAGTGCAAACAAGGGAGGCCCTCCGAAAAGCTGCATCGCAGAGGCGGGAGGTCTCCCTGTTTTGGATTAAGGCGCACGCAGGGTTGAGAGGGAATGAGAGGGTTGACGAATTAGCCAAGGAGGCCGCGCTGCGATTGAAAAGGAAGCCTGACTACGATCTGTGTCCTGTTTCATTCGTCAAGCGTATCTTAAGAGAGGATACGGTTGAGGAATGGGACAGGAGATACGAAGTGGGAGGGACGGCCGGAACCACGAAGCTCTTTTTCCCAAGCGCTGCTGCTGCATACAAGATAGTAAACAAGATAGACATCACACACTACACCACACAGATTCTGACTGGACGCGGCGGATTCGCCTTCTACTTGAACAGGTTCAAGCTGAAGGAGGATCCGTCGTGCTCATGTCAGCCGGGAGTTGAGGAGACAGTTCCTCGCCTGTTACTCGAGTGCCCCATTTTTGCTAGCAATAGATACGATATTGAGCAAAAATTGGGCACATCGGTGACGGGTGAGAACCTGCCTGCCATCCTGGGGGGAAATAAGAGGGACATTTTCCTCTCTTTTTGTAAGAGGATTGTGGGTGTAGTAAATAAGAAACATTGCAATATTTTAAACTGTGATAAAAATTAGTGTTAGGTTCTTAGTGGTAGGTTTTACATTGTGATATTAGGGTTAGTTGAACGCTGTGCTGTATTTTAATTGTATTTTATATTAATTGATTTATATTTTTATTGACATATTAATTTTAAATTGAAAATTTTAATTGTTTTATTGTGTTATTTGGATTTTATTTTATTGTATCATGGGATGTTTATTGTAATTATTGGCTTTTTAAACAATTGCTCTTTTATATTTCTTTTTCATTTCTTTAGATTTCATTTTCTTTAGAAAAGTAAATATTGACAAGTACATTGTACTTTACATTGACAGCATTACTATTGTAAGGAGGAAGCTAATCATTGTAAATATAAAAATTAGTAATAAGAAAAATTGTAAAAGTAGAATTAAGAATTTTAAAAAAGAAAATAGAAAAGAAACAAAAAAGAGAAAGAAAATAAAAGATATATAACAAGCCCTGATTACGTTAGGGGGATGGAAAAACAAAAAAAAAAAACTAGGGTGATTGTGGCAACAGTGGGTCAAAGGGGCACACTGAGTCATCGCCATATTGGACAGAAAGAGTAAGGCTCTAGTTGCGTCTCTTTCACAGTAGATTCGAGCTCGGCTATAAGCCTTACCACGCCAGTCAGTGCGCCGCTCTGAAGTGTAGTGCACGTTACAGAGAACAAAATGTGATTTTAGATCGAAAAAGTGAAAAAAATACGTAAGTTTTGTTCTTTCCTTGTTCCGTATATATTAATATTATCCCCTGAGTTATAATTTTAACGCAATAAGTAGTTATTAAGTCCTCATTTGACAGTACAGTAAGGATTATTGTCACAGTAAACATTTCTGTTATTGCGTCATAAAATAAAATGGCGTCAGTGGTATACAGTGGGTCATCTCTAAAGTGGGTACAGTGGGTCGACTGTGCCCACACGATGAAAATGATTACTATAATTATATTTTTATTTTACAGAATGCCAAAGAAACGCCCGTTATGTAGGAAAATAGGTAACCACACCAAAGAAAACATGAAAGATGCTCTTCTAGAAAATCGGGAAAAAAGATATGTGTTGTGGCAAGGGAAAAGAATATTCCATTTTCAACGCTACAGCGTTACGCAGCCGAAGCAAAAGCATCAACAAATATCGAAAATGTCAAACTTGTCTAGGAGGAAGCACCTTACGCCAACA
Source organism: Phengaris alcon alcon (assembly GCA_037179445.1). NCBI lineage: Eukaryota > Metazoa > Arthropoda > Insecta > Lepidoptera > Lycaenidae > Phengaris > Phengaris alcon. The sequence goes on along the minus strand of JAYRCH010000264.1, from coordinate 251,841 downwards.
GTCTTATTACTATTTTAATGTTGATTTTTCTCAAATCGATATCCGCTAGTTGATATGTGGAAAGCTATTAGAGTTGATTTTATGTTATGTCAAAATTTATAAAAAAATAATGATAAGTTCAAACTACAAAGATCTCATTGTGATTTAGTCAGTGGATTTAGTGCATAAGTAATAAAAAACTAAAGTGCCATAATATTAGATTGTTAAGACATAAAGGCTTGTTTTAAAGCAATGAGTGCTTATTTTTTTGTTGGTTAATTTTACTGTTTTTATGAACACTATTTATATATTTTATAAAGATCTTACATACTATCATTCCAATCAAAGTTAACAACCACTGAAATGCCACTTAATGGGTAAAATTACTAAACAAAGATTATATTGTTACATTTAAAAGCTAAGACATATAATTTGTTATAATATTTTATTTTTTTCTTATAAAATTGAAGTCGTAATATTATATTATGTGTAACCTAAAACACGAATTTAACCCGGCGTCAGTACAGTTGGGTCTATTTGACCCGCGCCATTTTGAACTGCGCGTATTTCGAATGTTTTCTGTGCGACGTTGCTACACTTCTCAGTAGCTGGAGCTAGCACTCGTCCCTTTCCGTGAGATATCGCCGTTTAGTCGTGTTGCAACCGCAGAAATCGTTAGACGCCTCTAAACAAGAAAAAGGTAAATATGACCCAACCATACACTTCGTGTAGTAATTTCTCGCCATCCTTTAAAATGGATAAAATTAATTAATTTTGTTAGTTTCAGGGCTTTTGTAATAATGGATCGCGAAGAATGCGACCGTCAGCGGATTTTGAGTATCTTGGTGGAATCTAACTCCGATTATGAAAACACAATATCAGATACTGAAGATGAAGAAGACCATTTGAGCGTTCGCAGTCAAGACAGTGACACCGATCAAAACGCCTCTGAGGATAATAGTAACAATGAGCCCCTGGTTGAACTACGCCATCGTCTACATTCCTCAACATCAGAATCACAGCAGGATGTTGGTAGTAATTTGACTACGACAATCATTTCCGAAAGTCAGGTACGAACTACTTATTTTCTTGGAAAAGACGGAACAAAGTGGCAAAAGATGCCTTTCCGCCAAAACGTTCGAACTAGTGCTGAAAATATTATAACACAACGGCCAGGTGTTCGATCAGAAGCTCGAAATGCTTCTTCAGAAAAAGAGTGCTGGAACATTGTTTTTACAGAAGCAATGATCGACCAAATTTTAACATATACGAATGCTCGCATAAAAATCAAAATAGCCGCGTGCCAAGACGCTTCTAAGTACAGCTATATGAACGAATGTACTCACAATGAATTTCTGGCCTTCCTTGGACTTTTGTTTATTGCTGGTTTGCATCGGTCTGGCAGACAAAATCTAGCTGATTTTTGCACTTCAGATGGGTCTGGCGTAGATATTTTCAGATTGACTATGTCTCAGAGACGTTTCCATTTTATTCAAAGTAACCTTTGCTTTGATGATATGAATACTCGTAGGTTTATTGTAAATGTGACGGATATGTTTCCTATTAATTATTATTTTAGAAGAAAAGTTTATTTTTGTTCTAGTTTTGTAACTTTAATTCAGAGGTTGTCAATTTGACTAGTATTTTAAAGCACTTTTATAAAAAAATATTAAAAGGATATTTTCACATAAAGTTATTCTTATTTAACCAAAATCTCTTAACGATAGTCGTTTAATCTAATTATTACAATAGATTAGTAGATTTCTTTTAATTATTGATATTACGGCGATTTTCTATACGGGTCTTCTAGACCCAACCCTACTATCGTTGTTACATATTTCAACTGTGCTGACGCCGGGTTAATAAAAAAAATAGAAATTACTTATCTTTTTATATTCCAATATCCTCCTGATTCACTGTGCCCTCAGGGTTGACCCACTGTGTACCCACCTAAGGACACAGTGGGTCAAAAACCTTTTTTTAAAAAATATTTACTATTCAAAAACCAGCAAATGCATTTAAAAACCTTTTTAACCAAAATGTAGCCAAGCAACCTAACTTTTTTCCATAAAAATTTTACGTCTATAGCTCTTATAGTTACGGAGCTATGTGATTTGAAAAAAAGTGTGACCCACTGTTGCCACAATGATGACCTACATAACCAGAGAACAAAAAATATCATCGGTGTATTTTTTGCTTTGACGTTATAAATCCACTTAATATCACTTTCCATATTGTTGAAATATTTGATAAATATTCGAGTGCATTATTTTGAAAGCGGCGTTCGGTAGACGATTGAATATTGATACCGGCAGGATATGAAGCCGCTATCGGATTTGAATTTAAATTTCCACGAGGACTGCACCAGTTTTATTTAGAGCTAGTTTTATTTAGTTACTTTAAACGACGTGTAATATCGTTATCTCATTTCGAAAAAATGTATTAAGTATGTAATGGTTCGTTAAGTTTTCATTAATATGTAGCCTGTATGATATTTTTGTATACTTTAAGTAGGTGCTTAAATGTTTTATCGGATTAACTACCAGCGTCTCATTCAGGTAATTTACTAGGGGCCTGCTTCACAATCTACTAGGGGCCTGCTTCACAATATACTAGGGGCTTGCTTCACAATCTACTAGGGGCCTGCTTCACAATCTACTAGGGGCCTGCTTCACAATCTACTAGGGGCCTGCTTCACAATCTACTAGGGGCCTGCTTCACAATCTACTGATATGTAACAGGGCCAACTGTCAGCACAGCAAAAAAAACTTCCGAATAAACTGTTCGGCAATTATTTGAAGATTGTGAAAAAGGCCCTGAAGTCAAAACAAACCTAGAATGCAACAGTAATATTCATTTACGCCGGGATAGGGTCCGAGTCGGTGGTAATTATTGTACAAAGAAAATATTGCGACTATCGAAAAAAAAAAATTATTCATTTATTAACCTCCTACGAAACTAAGATAAATTACATAGACAACAATACTTTTTCACATCTGAGGCATTTATCATTATTCTCTACAGCATTAAACTTTCGACACCGTAGACACTGTCCACTTTCGTTCTTCGACAGTTCTATGCCCCATTCCCCGCCATTTCTCATTTCACCTAAACTAATGAAAGACATTTCTAGAATTTCACTTAAAACACTATCATTCACACCATCTGTTTCATTCAAATCTTTTAATTTACTAAATAACTTTTCATCCAGTTGTAATGACAAATTATATTTCTTTAAACTTTCATTTTTAGCGCCAACTTGCACATGTTTTTTCAAATCCAAGATGGCGTCCATGAGTGACGTGTCGATATTTCCTATATTCAAAATTGGAATTTCTTTTGTAAAATAAAACGGGTCCTTGTATAGTGGATGATATTGCCACGTCTCTTCAATCAAATGTGGTAAAATAGGTCCTAACGCTTTCGCCAGAGTCACAAAAATAGTATTCATGGTCAACTGCGCTGACAACCTTTCTGTTGAATTCTTCGGAGAGCAGTATAAGCGATCTTTAACACAGTGGCAGTACAGACCGGAGATCTTATTACTAATGAAATGCAATACATTTCGAGCTACATAGTTGTATCTATAGTTGTTATAATGGCTGTTTATTTGTTTCAAAAATTTCTGGCATTCGAAGACGATGTACTGATCGAAATAGTTCAACTCGGGTTGTTGGTGAAATTGTTGAGGTTCCAAATCGCTGATAACACTGAGGAGGTATTTAAAATTGTTTCTTATTCTGTAAACCTCTGCCTGAGAATCTTGTAGAAACTTTTTACTGGTAATTATTTGTGTATGTTGCGTTCCATGACTGGCTACCCACCATCTGTAATATCAGGAATTATTGGCATAGGTATTAGAATCTTGGCTCCAAAATACAGTATGTGGCGTCTCGAGGCAAAAAGCTTTCAACAGTAGATAGTAGGTTTAATTTTATCGGCAGAACCGATATTAAAATAATCATATTCTACCATGATAGATGTCGAAATTTCGGTGAGGGTTGCGACTCCCTAAGCGCTCGAGACTCATAAGAGTTTTTGCGCGAGAAGGTCGCGAAAGAAAAAACTGAAAATCGAAGTGTCAACAAATGTCAGATTCTACAACTCTACACGATAGCCTTAGGGGGGTGTTTTGTCGATAAAATTAAACCTCTGTGGGCCTGGCAGGAACATATTTTGTCAGCGGCGTAAACGTAACGTTATTTAATGAGAATTGTATGAAAATCTGTCAAAATAATGACAGCGCCCATACAAATTTCATTTGTTACGTTATTTCATACGCCACTGTCAAATGTTCCTGCTAGGCCCTGTCGTTAAAAAGTATTTACCTTGAAACGACACATACTGTACATATAAATTATCTACAATCTAGATAAATATACCTACCGCAAAGTGTCGACTCCATACGCTGGATTTTTGTCATCTCCGTAAATAATCGTCTTGGGATCGATAACGTTGCCGATCGATTTGGACATTTTACGTTTCTTATCGTCCACCACAAAACCGTGAACGAAAATGGACCTATAAAGAAAATAAAGCATCAGGTAATGCGGGATTTTTTCGCCGTGCGGCAAGTCGCTTGACAAATCACCTGTCATTTTTGTCGTCATCTTGGCGAAATTGTCTTGCGAGCTAGACGCAGTGACATTTACTCGGTCGATTTTCGCCGTGCGGCGGAAATCGCGTGTCGGAAATAGACCCATGTAAATCTCCCATAAGACACACTTGGATTGTATGACAATATTAATTTCACACCGCAATTTTTGCGTGCGTGCGTACCTACGTCTGTGCGTACCTACGTCTGTGCGTGCGCATATTAGTATTTGTATATTAATCCTTTTTTTAACCGACTTCCAAAAAAGAAGGCGGTTATACGTTCGGCGGTATGTATATCTTTTTTTTTGTATGTTCAACGATAACTCCGCCGTCTGTTGACCGATTTTCAAAATTGTTCTTTTGATGTAAAGGGTATACTTCCAAGTTGGTCACGTTTTCACAAAAAGTGGTGACCTGATGATGATGAGGAATTGCGGGAACTACTCAAAATTTATATCGACACATATAGATTTCGACTTATTCTGAAGTAACCCAAGTATATGCTACCGGTATATGTCGTGGTGTCGCTGGACATAGAGGGGGCCTTCGATAGTGCTTGGTGGCCGGCCATAAAGGTTAGGTTAGCTGAGGTTGGGTGTCTGAGGCGGGTGATCAGCAGCTACTTGAGTGAAAGAGGAGTGAATGAAAGGTATGCTGGTATGGAAGTGAGCAGGGAGACCAACAAGGGGTGTGTACAGGGATCCATAGGTGGACCAATCCTGTGGGACCTCTTGTTGGACCCCCTGCTATGGATGTTAGATGATATGAGCGTATGGAATCAAGCGTTCGCCGACGACATAGTGATTGTGGTGGATGGGGATACAGCCTTGGAGATAGAAAGGAAGGCGAATAGAGCACTGGACCGGATAAACGAATGGGGAAAAATGAACAAATTAAAATTCGCTCCCCATAAGACATATGCCTTGCTAACTACCAAGAAATTAAAATATGATGTGCCTCGACTTACGATAGGGGGTGTGGAAGTTAAATATGCAAACTCGGTTAAAATATTAGGATTAACTATAGACGCAGGCCTCACGTTCAACGACCATGTAGGAGAAGTATGTAAAAAAGGAATAGGTCGCTACAAGCAGTTAGCTTGATAGTTAAAACTATTTATACCGCGGTAGTGGAACCGACTATTCTGTATGCAGCGGCAGCGTGGGCACCCACCGTGGAAAAGATGGGGGTACAAAAAAGGCTCAACTCCGTCCAACGGGGTTTTGCCCAGAAGATTTGCAGAGCATAACGGACCGTCTCCCTGAACTCTACAATGCTGTTGGCTGGGATACTCCCTCTTGATATCAGGATACTCGAAGCTTCGAGGCTCCATGAGATCAAGAAGGGAGTACCGCACCCGGCGTTGAAAGACAGGGAGGTGGAGCGAATGGCTCCAGCGATCGAGGAACCACATCCGGCAGAGCAGGTAGAGCTGAGGTTCGGGTTGGTAGATGAGGACTCGTATGCAGACGTGGTTGACAGCCACGTCCATAGGATCTATATGGACGGCAGCAAGATTGAGGGTCGAGTCGGAGCCGCACTCTCCGTATGGAAGGGTGAGGTCGAGACGAAGGCCGTCAAGCTTGCGTTGCCGCCGTATTGTACCGTCTACCAAGCCGAGCTTCTAGCGCTCCAGAAAGCAGTAAGTATAGCCTGCAAGAGTGGAATGGCGAAGGTCGGTATCCTTAGCGATTCCAGATCGGCTCTCCAGGCAGTCACCCTTAGTTCCCCTCATCCCCTGGCAGTGCAAACAAGGGAGGCCCTCCGATAAGCTGCATCGCAGAGGCGGGAGGTCTCCCTGTTTTGGATTAAGGCGCACGTAGGGTTGAGAGGGAATGAGAGGGTTGACGAATTAGCCAAGGAGGCCGCGCTGCGATTGAAAAGGAAGCCTAACTACGATCTGTGTCCTGTTTCATTCGTCAAGCGTATCTTAAGAGAGGATACGGTTGAGGAATGGGACAGGAGATACGAAGTGGGAGGGACGGCCGGAACCACGAAGCTCTTTTTCCCAAGCGCTGCTGCTGCATACAAGATAGTTAATAAGATAGACATCACACACTACACCACACAGATACTGACCGGACACGGCGGGTTCGCCTTCTACTTGAACAGGTTCAAGTTGAAGGAGGACCCGTCGTGTTCATGTCAGCCAGGAGTTGCGGAGACGGTTTCTCACCTGTTACTCGAGTGCCCGATTTTTGCTAGCAGTAGATACGATACTGAGCAAAAATTGGGCATATCGATTACGGGTGAGAGCCTGTCTTCCATCCTGGGGGGAAAGAAGAGGGATATATTCCTCTCCTTTTGCAAAAGGATTGTGGGGGTAGCAAATAGAAAAAAATGTGATATTTTAAGTTGTGATAATAATTAGTGTTAGGTTCCTTTAGCGGTAGGTATTTAAATCGTGATATTAGGTTAGTTGAACGTTGTGCTGTTTTTATTCGTATTTTATATTAATTGATTTATATTTTTATTGACATTTTAATTTTAAATTGGAAATTTTAATTGTATTTTATTTTATTATTATGGATTTTATTTTTACTTTACCATGGATGTTTATTGAAATTTTTGAAATTGAAAACAATTGCTCTTTTTATATTTTTATATTTCTCCGACTTTTTAGAAAAATAAGTGTATTGACAAGTACGTTGTACTCTACATTGACAGTATTACTAATGTAAGAACGAAGTTAATCACTGTAAATATAAAAATTAATCATAAGGAAAAATTGTAAAGTAGAAATAATACTATCAAAAAGAAAAAAATGAAAAAGACCTGAAAAAGAAAAAGAATAAAAAAGATTACTAAAAAGCCCTGATTATGTTAGGGGGAGGAAAAAAAAAAGTATATCCTACCAAAAAGTAAGATTTTGCACCAGGGAAAAAAATGCCCATTGCATTTTTTGCCCTGGATCCAAAAGTACTGAACAAAACTCCTCAGTCTTTAAAGATACGCATTTGGAAATTTCAACATTATTTAAAGAACTGCAAGCATATGCCATTATGTAACTTCCAGTCATCATCATCATCATCATCTTATATACAAATGCATAATGGAAGCTTGGCGCGTATTCAATTATAAATTCGATTGTTTATTGAACAAATATCACTAAAAAGGGTAAAATTATTATTATTTTTAAACAAAAAATTAAACCGACTTCCAAAGTAAAAATGCACAAAAAAGTATGAAATAAAAATTATTTTCTAAATAATTCCCCTTTTAAAATTGGCTAAAATTTTAACTATTTCTCTACTCTTTCTTCAAAATTTTGAAGTCACTGCCAGCCAACTTGAACGTGAGTTCTATTTTAAATATTGATTTATCAGGATGTTGTTCGGGCTGGTACCGACTTCAAAATGTTGAATATTGAGTGGAGAAATAGTTAAAATTTTAGTCACATTATTTTTTTATTTTATTTACTAAGGGGAATTATTTAGAAAATAAGTTTTATTTTATACTTTTTTGTGCATTTTTACTTTGGAAGTCGGTTTAATTTTTTGTTTCAAAATAATTACATACCAATATTTTTATTTTATTTCACATTCCAAAAGATTTTCTTTGTCATATTATCTCGTAACTATTTATTTATTCTAAACTTACTCATATGGTGGTTCATCCTTCAAGGCAATAGACGTGAGAAGGGACGCTTGGAACCATCCAGTCAGTTGGTCGATGCCTTCCGAATACAGGCTAGCCTTCTTGCCGTCCAGCGACTGCCACGAGAGTCCGGAGTCCAGCCAAATGTCCATTATATCCTGCAAAATATGATATGAATAAGATGCATTTTCCTTTTTTATGATTCCGTTCCTCGAAATAATAATAACCTAACCAAGAGCATGTCGGGAGTCAGGAGTCGGGACAAGTCTAAGGAGGGTTCCGTATTCCGTAAGTATCATCGCGTAATAGGTTTTTTCAAATTACTTCAAAAGTTACTGTCCAATTTCGTTTGAAATTATTTTCCTAAAGAGTATTTAGCATGATCTATCAGCATGAAAAATTTTAAGTTTCTAAGTCTAATAGTTTAAAAATGCCAGGGATCAACTTTGTTAACCAATTTGGATGTCGATTACTCGACAATGGTTTACATTATAAGAAAAGTAATATAAGAAACCTTGCCTTTATTTAAAAAAACCTACTCCACGATTCCCCACATGGTAGTGTACAAAAATAAAGTATATATTCAATCTTTAACTATACAAAATTTTGTCTATTTATATTCATTTACAACCCAAGTTATCAAGGGACGAACGGACGGACAGACAAAGCGGAACAGTATAGTTGTAGTTACTACGGAACCCCTTAAAAATCACTTTGTTCTCCGTACGTCTGTCTGTCAACACCCTTTCCGAAACCGTATCTCTACAGTCCCTTGAAGCTGTGAAAAAAACAGACTGAGTTGACATAAAAATGATACGGCCCTTTTTGCCGCAAAAAACTTTCTTTGTTTTACGACTGTCATTTTTATTTATTATGTAAATTTATAAAATAGCTGCGAGACTCGGTCCCTGAACTATGTACGATATTCTTGATTTGAGCGAAACCCTCCCGTCTTATTTAGAAGGACAATACAAATACATATACAATATACATATTTGTATTATCAACGATAACTCCGCCTTTTGTTGACCGATTTACAAAATTCCTTTTTTTATGTAAAGGGTAGCATAATATGTAATATTATAAGCAATCAATACCTGATGGAAGCTTGGCGCGTATTCAATTATACATTCGATCGTTTATTTTAAAACGTTAAACGTTCTTAATTAAACATCACAATTACAATAAATTGAGGCATTGTTCATATTTTTCCCATACCAAAATCAATGATAAAAATTATCAATGTCCGATAGTAATAAAACACCCACCTTTCCCTTATCAATGTCCCCGCCGTTGATATTGTATTTACTGGCAACACTCTCCGTGTACAGATCTTTGACGTCACACGTCCACCACACATCTGGACCTTGTTTCTCAATCAGAGAGCACAACTTCTCCACTATTTCCCTACAGCAACAACAAATAAATTTAAGTATAGTGATATTTTTATAAAAGGCCCTAGCTGATTGCCTACCTATGCACCCAGTACCTACCTACCACTATCACAATGATTATTATTAATATTCGCGATACAAGCGGTTATTCAGTTGTCTACCGTCACGATTGTGACACCAAATTGTATACTTGGTGGCGTCAGACTTTTAAGGAAATTTATTTATTTACTGTGCTTACCAACAGCGTACTTTTGCGTTGGCTACTAACGCCCGAAATTAATACCGTATCTAAAATCTTAGATTAACTTCAGTCAGATTCTCAAACAAAAATTGACGTAAATTTAATCCAAGGATTGTTGAAATATATTGAAATCTTGATCTCAGAGAGCTAAAACGAGATTAAATTGATTATTAATTTCGGGCGTCCGTGACAACCTCACTTAGTAGCTGTAACAATATTAATTTTCTGTACACTCACTCGTCAACGATGACCTCGCCGCTTCTATACAGCACCGGTATGGGCACGCCCCAGGCGCGCTGGCGGGAGATGCACCAGTACGGCCGCTTGTCCAGCTGCGCGCGGAAGCCCTGACGGGACTGGTCGGCCGTGGACGGTGGCAGCACGGTCACCTTGTCTAGAGCTGCCTGAAATTTATATACTCTGTGAATAAAATTTCTATTTGAAAAGGAAACGCGGAAAAATGAAAATGGCGATAGGCAACAAAGTGATCTCATAATAGTGGTGATTTCTTCTCCGCCGCTCGTGGTGCCTCGCAGTCCTTACTTATTTTTTATCAAGCAATTAATTATATTATGCTTCTTTAGTTATTTATTAGTGCTGTTGGATTTTGGATGAAGGTGATGGATATTGTGTAGTTGCGAAACTAATTTTGTTATCACTCAGTGTTGACTAGCATAAACATACTAAATTCTTAAACTTACAATTGCGGGTTCCTTCAAAGCAGCCGTATCAATAAACCACTGATGACTAGCTCGTAAGATGACCGGCTTCTTAGTCCTCCAATCAAGAGGGAAGGAGTGTATGTATGTGCCCTGCTTGATGAGGGAGTCTCCGAGAAGATGTATCACAGCCTCTTGGCCCTCTTTCAGAACATAGAGACCGTCTAACTCAGGTCCCAGGTTCATATATTGACCATGCTCATCAACATTGCATTCCTGAAAATTGATATGTATATTAAGTCTTTACCTATGAAATTGCCGTTATCTATGGAAAAATTTAAACTAATTTTTTTCATGTATTTTTTATTTGTATTAATCGAAGTAATCACCCATGCAATCAATGCATCTTGGCCAACGCAGTGGCAGTTTATTGATGCCCTTCTTAAAGGAATCAGCTGGACGGGAGCTAACAAATTCTTCAAAGGCATTTTGTACTGCCTCTCGGGTATTGAATTGTTTTCTCGCCAAGTTAACCAAATTCTGGAAAAAGTAGTCTGTAGGCGTAACGTCTGGTGAGTAGGGCGGATGAGACGGAGAGCTTCCAACCCCAGTTCTTGCAACTTGGAGACCGTCTGCCGTGCAGTATGCGGTCGCGCGTTGTCGTGCAGGAGCAGCGGAGACGAGCGATTGACCAATGCTGGTTGGAGATGTGCCAGCTTCTCCATCATTGTGTTCAGTTCTTCACAGTACACATCTGCAGTAATGCTCACCCCGTTTGTTAAGAAGCTGTAATGAATCACACCGGCGCTAGACCACCAAACAGTGACCATCACTTTTCTAGGGGTAAGTTTTCGTTTAGGGCATTGTTTAGGTGCTGAACCAGGATCCAACCAACTTGCTGAGCGATTGCGGTTATCAAACAGAATCCATATTTCATCGCAGGTAACAATGCGGTTCAAAATTCCTTCATTTGTGTGTCTGTTGAGCAGTGCAAGGCACGTCGTCACGTCTGGCGATCATTGAGTTCGTGGGGCACCCATTTCTCAAGCTTTTTTATCTTGCCAATTTGACGCAAATGGACCAATATTGTTTTGACGCTAACGTCGAAAGCTGCTGCTAATTTTGCCGTAGATTGTGTATCATCAGCTTCCACAATCGCCTTTAATTCGTGATTGTTAACCAAAGTCTTCGGACGACCGCGAGGTTCATTTTTCAGGTCGAAATTTCCAGAACGGAAGCGAGCAAACCAATAACAGGTGGTGCGTTGGTTTGTAGTGTTAGCTCCGTAAGCGTCGTTGATGTTGCATGCCGCTTGTGCCGCGTTGCTGCCACGACGGTACTCATATTCCATAATTACTCGAATTTTTAACGTATCCATGATGACGAAAAAGATTGAAATGCGATAAAAAGGTAACACTAATCAATAAACATATGACTACTTTTGGAAAAAGAATTCCATGTTTTTAAAATAAATAAATTAATTTGAAATTAGAATTCTTAGGCAAACAAAAATTATTTTGATTTGAAATAGCCAGTACTGCAGAATGGCAATTTCATGGGTAAAGACCTATTATCTCTCGACGTGGTTAGTGCTTTGGCGCTCAAGAGAATAAAAAGTTTGTGTCCGTGGGTCATGGATGTATATTAAACATGTGTATAATATAATAAAAACCTTAAATATATGTATAGTATATTATAAAAGTATTAATAATACTTCCCATTGTCTGGTTCCTGTAACACTAGTTCTTCGGATAGCTTAGTATGGGGCCAGATTGATGTGGTGTGAAGTGTCCATAAAATATATAATATTAAAATATTTATCATGGGTTTTAACACACAAAGGGTTCGCAGTATGTTTTAAAAACCTCCTCATTGTTCTGTGATTTAGCAAACATTTTAAAATGCCTTTTTCACATATTAAATTTTTTCTATTTTTCTCATTTTGTAATATTTATAAACTATATTCTTTTTTACTTCAACATATTTGTAATTGAAACACTTACCACTGTCATATGATTTTTGAGTGCAACTAAAAAGTCTTCAGGGCCATGTGCAGGTGCAGTGTGCACTAACCCTGTACCTTTGCCCTTTGACACGTGATCAGCTTCCAGAAAAGGCAGTATTTCATTCGTCAGCTCATTGTTATATGTACAGCCCCGTAGTTTCTGACCTAAAAGAAAGCAAGGAAAACTATAGCTCTTGAATCATTTCCTTGTTAAAGTTATAGCTTTTATCAGCAACTTACTTAACATAGCTAAGAATAAAAGCCAGACTTTTACCATGAAATTCAGATGATACATTGATTTCTGCTCCTAGCACATTTTCCAAATTCTCAATCTCATCTTTAGCAACAATAAAAACTTCCCCTGGCTGGGAACTTATGGTCACAAAGCAGTATATCATTTCAGGGTTGTATGCTATTGCCTTATTAGCCACTAATGTCCATGGTGTCGTTGTCCATATAAGGGCTGATATTTGTTTTCTAAATATGATAAAATTTTAAATTATCAACCATTCCTTTTTTTACAGGACAGGCAGGGCTATATTGTAAAAAAAAATTTTTGCTATTCTTATATTTCTTCAAGAATTTTGATTGGGTTTTAGAAATGAAAAATATCTACAAACTACTTACCCATTTACAAGGTTTTTAATATCATCAGACAACTCTTTGAGAGAAAACTTCACATAGGCCTCAGTACTTTTGAACTGAGGATCATATTCTAATTCTGCTTCTGCAAGAGCTGTTCTGAAATCATGTAAATATTATTGAGCAATAACTTTTTAAAAAATAAATATTTATAAGTTCTGCCCAACATTTAAGAAATACATGCAGTAAAAGTATGTAGGTTTTTGTTAACATTTTAAGATTATTGTACTGCCTTGAAAAATAAACAAAATGAAAATATACTAACTTAGAGGAAGGTGACCAGTAAACCGGTTTTAGTGCCCTATAAATTAATCCCTTCTTATACATTTTGCAGAACTGTCTCAGTTGGTTTTTGATATAATCCTCGTTCAGTGTTAAATAACATTGCTTGTTCCAGTCTGCCATAATACCCCAGCTCTGAAACACAGCCTTCTGCCTCTCCACAGTCTCCAAAGCGAAATTCCTCGCAATCTGCCTTACTTGTACAGGACTGTATGCTTCACTTTTGTTTTTATTTTCAGTATTGAGAGCTTTCAATTCTATTGGCAAGCCATGGCAGTCCCAGCCTGGTACATAGTGTACTTTATTGCCTTGTAAAACTTGACTTCGATTATTTATATCCTTTATTATCTAAAAATAGTTTTGTTACTTTAATTTTATTATTTTGGTGACCAACTACAACATTTATAACGAAAATCAAGACATTACTTTGTTTACTGCATGGCCAATGTGTAAATCACCATTCGCATAAGGAGGTCCATCGTGGAGGACAAATTCCGGACCGGTTAAATTCTTTCTTTGCCAATTGTAAAGCTCTGAAAATTGGGCTACCTGAAGAGGATAAATAAAAGATTTTATTATTGTTTTTTTTCACAACTTTTAATAAAGTAAATGTAAGTAAATGAAATCTAATTACACCTTCTGAATTTTCTCATTTTCAATCTGATTTATTCTTGTTGGAAAATTTGTTTTTGGGAACAAAATAGTGTGAGAATAAGTTTTAGCTTTGGCCTCAGCTGAACTTTTACTTCTTGTGTATATTACATACACCCATTTTGATTTAAATTTAATTCTACTAGTGTAGCTTGACATAAATAATAAGACATTTTGATTTAAAATCATTTTTAAAATCACTAATTTGTTAAATCTTGAAATTTTGTTGCAACTAAAAAAACTTGAATATTCTTCTACTTCTTCTACGGAACACTTTTTTTTAATATATGGCATCGGGTTATAACCATTTGCCAGTATCAAGATAAAAAGCCGGGAAATAGAACTTTCGTTTCAATTTTCAACACCGTATTCCTAAATCGTCAAGTCTAAAGTCTAGTCTAAGTCCAAGTAAATAGTCAGTGCAGTCCATGAGTCATGTCAGTCGATTCAATAAAGTGGTAGAAGCTTTACTGAAAGTTCCTAAGGAGTTTTGGAGGAACACAAAATCGCACGTTTTTAGAAGTTGTAACACTTGCCAAACTTGAACACGTTAACGAATATTTAATGGTTAATATTCTACCAATATTACACATTAAGAACCGAAATAACACAAATTTTTGAGGCAATACGAAAGCCACAACGTCACCCATTGAATTCCCCGGAAAAACTCTACGGAACTCTTTGACATTTCTTTTATATTTTTCGTACAACAGATAACATTTTTGGGAGTTTTGCCAGGGAGTTCAATGGGTGACGTTGTGGAATTCGTATTTCCTCATAAATTTGTGTTATTTCGGTTCTTAATGTGTAATATTGGTAGAATATTAACAATTAAATATTCGTTAACGTGCACAAGTGTGGGCAAGTGGTACAACTTCTAAAACGTGCTATTTTGTGTTTCCCGCCAAAACTCCCTAGTAACTTTCAGTAAAGCTTCTACTACTTTACTGAATCAACTGACGTGACTCGTGGACTGTACTGACTATATATTTAGACTTTGACTAGGCTTTAGACTTGACGATAATATAGGAATACGGTGTTGAAAATTGAAATAAAAAGTTCTATTTCCCGCCTATTTAACTAACACTGGCAAATGGTTACAAGTTTTTGAGTAAAGTTGCGTTTAAAAATTTACAAATTTTTACCTCATAACTGTACCTATACAGACAATTTTCCTGCAATTATTTAGTATTTAGTGAAAATATTTGATCAATATTGAGGGAGGAGAAGTGGGTTACTCCTCCCATCTACTACTAACCCCCATCTCCCCCAGAAACCTGTACTTAACGTGTTTTTTTGATGTTCTAATATTTCTAATTGCATATTTAGGCATGTTTCACAACATTAGTCACAAAGTTCAGGTGTCAGCCTGTCACGTCTCCGGCATGTTACTAAAATTTTGTCTTGATAATGAACAGAGGTAGTTCTAACTTAACCTAACCCAAAACTACACAAACGTTATTTCACGCCGGGTCTTTGTGAGACTGTGCTCCGAAGACGTTTCGAAGGTGATAAAAAAGTTTTAACCTAACAACCCAAAACTACACAAACGTTATTTCACGCCGGGTTTTTTCTTAATTCTCAACCATCAAAATATATAAATTCAGGATACCCCTATTCTAAAGCCAACCGGATTTTATTTTAATAATATGTAATATTTTAATATAATATAATATTTACATAATATATACTTAATTTTTACATAAAATTTATCAAAAACACTCGGGGATTGCCCGCGGTAAAGCTATTGCATAGTAAGTCTACACGCATACGTCTAGTCGCACGCACACAAACACCGTGCCGAAGTCTGCCGAACTGAAACGACGTTAGACGATGCACGGCTTTCAACGTCGCACCGCCGCGCTGTGCCGGTCGGTGTGTGTTAGGTTTATTTTCGTTACAGGATTTCTTGATACGTCATAGAAACGTCAACTTGGCCGAATTTCTATAGAACTTTTCGAATTTTAAATATTTTTTATCTCGAAAACTACGGACCTTATCATTTTTATAAGGTTGCGGAATTAATTCGTAATTAGAAGACCATTCAGTCGCAAAATTACCATAAACCTACTAATAGGCTAAATGTGGGGCATGACTCTAAATTTTAGCCTATACCATTGCTATATAAGCACTTTTGCCATCTCATAGGTAGTTCATTGATTCCTTTACTAAAAAAACCATTCGGACAGGAATCAATAAAATATTTGAAGGCGCTTTGGACTGCCCCATCGGAGTTGAATTTTTTCCCTTGCAAGAAGTTATCCAAATTTCGAAAAAAATGGTAATCTGTTGGAGGAAGGTCCGGGGAGTACGGTGGATGTCTTAGACATTCCAATTGAAGCTCCTCTAATTTGGTAGCCGTCTGTTGTGCAGTGTGTGGTCTAGCGTTGTCCTGAAGCAGCAGTAGCCTAGAACGAATGACCAACCTCGGTTGTTTAGCAGCTAGCTTTTCCATCATGATATGCAGTTGCTGGCAATAGACATTAGACATCTGCCGTAATCGTCTGGCCAGATTTAAGAAAGCTGTAGTGAATGACACCGGCACTAGTCCACCAAACGCTCATAAGTAACTTTTTTTGAGTCAATTTTCGCTTGGGGCAGGCTTTGGCTAATACGCCAGGGTTCAGCCACTGCGATGAGCTTTTCGATTATCGTACAGGATCCACTTTTCATCACAGCTAATGATTCGATTTAAAATCCCTTAATTATTGTGCCGGTTGAGTAATGTAACGCAGCAGTCGACGCGCGTTTGTCGGTTTGCTGCACTCAATACCCACCTTTCAAGCTTTTTCACCTTCCCAATTTGCTTCAAGTGAATTAAAAAAGGTTTATCACTAACACCGCAGCCTGCAGCTAACTTGGACGTGGTTGGCGATGGATCCGCTTCCACAATATCCTTCAATTCTTCAACTTTGGTCTCCGGCCGTCCAAGAGACTTGTTCTGCAGGTCGAAATTTCCAGAACGAAATCGTTGGAACCAAAAATGCACTGTGTTTTCTTTTGCGACACCGCCTTAATTAATGATGTGTATGGCACACATCATTAATCCTTCGAGCCGTTTCTGCAGCACTGGTGCCACGGTGGAACTCGTACTCGAAAATAATACGATATTTCAAGTTTTCCATTTTGTAAACAGAGTGACGCAAAGAAAAATCCAAAAGAGGGAAAAACAAATGAATTACGGTTTTAAAAACTTACTGGATTTAAAAAAAAAATTACCCATACATTTGTTTTGAAAATTCCTTAACTCGTGTAAGTAGATTTTCAGATCAGGAACGAGGTGGTCATTGATATAAATCCGCTTACTCTCTTCTCCAAACCTAATGTCTCTTAGACTTATTTGCTTATATGCCCGAGGTGCAGAAATGAACTCTTCTGATTTGATGAACAGATTTGTTATTTGAGTTATGCGAAGGAATCCGAGCAATATAGTTTATTTGGGTCTTAGGGAAGAAGTACCCCACAACTTTGGATAAAGTATCAACTATATTAATTAGGTTCTCATTTGGCTTAATCGGGAGGCCCCTTTATCTCTACGTTTCTTCATCCGCAACCATTGCTCCCTATGTACACTATCTTTTTTGAGAAGCGACAAGTCTCTCGAAAACGTTGACTCCATCTTCGGGGATTCTAAGGATTGTTTTTCAACACCCAAGACCTTGGTCTCCAGTTCGTCTAGTCTAGCACTGTAGAAGTCGCTCGACGCTTTTAGATCAGAGATTTCGTTCTTAATCATTCTGACATCCTTAAAAAGTTCAGGCAGCTTACTGAGCTGAGACTTCAATTCTCGTAACTCCGACATGATCATATCCAGGCTCACAGATTCCGGGACCATTGACTTTGGGCGCGGGCTCGATGATAGTATACATTGATTGGAAGGAGATTTCTTAAATATCTTGGGCACGGTTAATTTTAAAATTAAATTTTATTTTAGTCCTCAGCGGTCTGTGGTCAGAGATGTACTCGATTTTATTTATAGCGCTGACGTCTTTGATTATGTGTTTATCAGAGGGGAGGACATAATCTATTTCATTGTTTGTATGTCCGTCTAATAATTTTCTGGTACTCCCTAGCCCTACGAAATAGTCTTGGGATCAGTTTCAAGTATTACTACTAGGCAGCTATGCATGTAATATAATCAGCCTGATCAGGTGTTTACCTGTGTGTGTGTGTGAGGGCGCTCGCGTCCGTGTATGCGTGAGTGTGTGTGCGCGCGTGTGAGTCCGCGTCTGCGTGTTATAACTTATAATGTGTACGAGAGTATACGTTATGTATCTTTATAATTTTTATTCAGCAACCATTTCTGTAACTCTTGTTTACATTTGTATGAACTCAGGGAAATTATATTATTTATCACGCGATTGGCTTCACTGTATATATGAGAACTACACACATAATAATGGCGCTTGGCAACGGCAGTATAATGCTGGACACTGGGACAAACATTTCGGGCTTTTCTCTTTTTATGGAGCATATAATTTTTTATTTCTGGCTAATTAAAAGAAATAATTGTAAAGCAATTAGATATCACTACATAGTATAAAATTAAGTTGCTTTTTTTGTCCGTCCCCATATAATATGCTTAGATCTTTAAAACTACGTAACGGATTTTGATGCGGGTTTTTAGTAGATATAGTGATTCAAGAGGAAGGTTTATTATAATATGTACTTATATAACATGCATAATATAGTAGAGAAACACTGATAATTTTAGAGGTTTCTAGTGTCGTAAATAAACACATTTTTTGCGCTTACATTGCAAACGCGGGCTGAACCCTACGAGATAGATCAAAATAATGTACTATACTGAACACCTTAAAAATGTCTACAAAAGTCCGCGATGATATATGTCTCTCTTAGAGATAGCCCACAATAACCATTTTTTATCCTTTACTTTTTACGAGAAATAATGGCTTATTTACGAAGCGATTTCAAGCAATACAGCATTAATCCTAACCAAATTATGTACCTTAAATACATTGTGCATTTAATATAGATCAATATGGCACTTTACAGCATATACGAGGGCGGCACTGAAAATTTCGGGAATCAAGGAAGTGACACAACATTACTATTTAAAAATGTATTTATTGCTTTTCGAAGTATTCTCCGCGAAATTTGACACATTTTTCCATACGATGGAACCAATCATTTAAGCAACCATTCCATTCGCAAGTTGGGGTCTCCAAAATGGCCGTTTTGTAGGCGTCAACAGTTTCTTCAGGTGATGAAAATCTCTGACCACGCAATTTATTCTTTATTTTAGGGAAAGTATAGAAATCATTAGGGCTTAGGTCGGGGTTGTACGGCGGATGGTCTAATAATTCTATGATTTCTTGCTCTAAAAACTCTTTTGTTCTGTGCGCGGTGTGAGAACTCGCATTGTCGTGATGGAGGATGATGCGGCGGTTGCAGTTCTCTTTACAGAGTTCAGAAACGACCTGTGGCAAACAAATGTTAGCATACCATTCTGCATTAACCGTTCTTTGTCCCTCAAGAGGAATAGTCGCAACATGGCCGGTTTTGGAGACAAACGTGGCCACCATTTTTTTTGCAACACTCCGTGAACGAACAATTTTTGTTGGCTTTAACTCATTTTCGAACACCCAAACTCGTGACTGGTTTTTTGTTTCGGATTCGTACGCGTATATCCAGAATTCGTCACCTGATACGATGTTGAATACAGCATTTGAGGATCCTGCATGGAATCTTTCGAGAGTTCTGACGCACCAAGTAACGCGAGCCGCTTTTTGCTCTTCACAGAGCAAATGCGGTATCCATCGGGAAAACAACTTTTTTACACCTAATTGTTCATGCAAGATTATTTGTATTTGACTCATGCCAATATCTTAAGTTGCCTGAATTTCGCGGTATGTCACATGTCGATCTTCCTCAATCAGCTTACGCACAGCATCAACGTTTTCTTGGGTGACTGCAGTTTTTGGACGACCTTGACGGGGATCATCACTGAGCTTGACACGTCCACGTTGAAATTCAGCAAACCAGCGATAAATTGTGGTTTTGGATGGGGCTTCATTACCAAATGCAGAAATCATCCGGTCAACACACTGTTTTTGTGTTAAACCACTTCGAAAGTCATAATAAATCATCGCTCTAGAATTTTCTCGAGTCAATTCCATTTTCTCAACGACTAAACAAGTTTGCAAAAGACCTTGTGACAAGACCGAGAATCTTTTTTTAAATAAATAAACGGTATTCGATTTTTAAAACCAAGGAGTTTTAAATTAAAAAGATTTTAATATGACAGGAACAGTGGAAATATTCCATTTCCGATACTTTTAGTGCAGCCCTCGTAATATAAATGAATATTTTCGAAGATATTCCAAATTTAAAATGCAGATACATAGCGGCTTACTTAATAAAACTAGCTGCCCGTACCCAGTCCATACTTATTAATATAATATTATAATTTATGGTATTTTCAGAAGCTATTGGACGGATACAGTATGATCCTTATCAAATTAAATACGTTACTGACTTTAAGCATTTTATACACATTATAGTAGCCGTTTCAAACTACAGTTTAAATTAATATCTTATATTTAGAAAATATCGTAAAATTTATATTCAAGCGCGAAAAATATACATCAAGCGGTCTCGCACGTCGAGGTGATCGAGTTTTTTACCCATTGGGTATGAAATCCTAAAAACATTTTCAATATTGTACACAGAAGTATATTGCAGTTAGTAGAGTTTTTTGCTGAAGAAGTTTTTTTCTCCAAGAACACATTCCACGCGAGCGAAGCCGCGGGCAAAAGCTAGTTTTCATTTATTATATTCATATCCACGTATATTTCATTTAAACAGTTTTTAAAACTTCGGTCAAAAAACTTCAGAGAGTATCGCATGGACAGTTTTTGAACAAACTAAATTTTATTTAGAAATGAGTAAGCTTATTCATTTGAATCTAAATATGTAGACATATTTGTTTGTTTTTATTTCTTTCCGATCTTTTTTTTTTATTTCAATATATGGCGTCGGCTTAAAACCATTTGCCAGTGTCAAGTTAAAAAGGCGGGAAATAGAACTTTCGTTTCAATTTTCAAAATCTATTCCTAAATCGTCAAGTCTAAAGTCTAGTCAAAGTCCAAATAAATAGTCAGTGCAGTCCATGAGTCATGTCAGTCGATTCAGTAAAGTGGTAGAAGCTTTACTGAAAGTTCCTAGGGAGTTTTGGAGAGAACACAAAATAGCACGTTTTTTGAAGTTGTACCACTTGCCCACACTTGTGCGCGTTAACGAACTTTAATGGTTAATATTCTACAAATATTACACGTTAAGAACCGAAATAACACAAATTTAAGAAATAAATACAAAAATCACAACGTCACCAATTCCCCGGAAAACTCGCTTTCCCATCATAGTTGAAAAAGTTTTTAATTCCCTCTTCTTTCACTCAACGCCAACAGGACTAATTTGCCAAGCTGTAAAAATGTAACACCTGTTTATACATATTTTCACAAATTAAAGATACGAACAAGATGAATCATGAGCGTCGAGTCAAATGTCAATGTCATATATGACAGTTTGACACCTGACACTTCGATTTTCAACTCTATTGTATTAGCGCAAATTTCCATTTTCAATGCTCAAGACTTTCTACGGCCCTCCGGATTCCGGTGCATATAGTCCCAGCCTAAACATTACATTACAAAATGACAATATAGTAAATTACATACACATAACCTATAAATCACGTATCTATAACCATAGTTTTGTTTTTGTTTGTATATTTTATTTAATAAAATAATTTCCTTACACAATACAACTTTTTTCCTGTTGTCCATACTTCTCATCATTCTGATTTCCTATTTAAATTTCTTCGCATTAAAGCCTATATAAAAAAAATGTCAATAAAAGTGTGGAATATGCGGACCTTTTACATATTAGGGTTCCGTAATACATAAGGAACCCTTATAGTTTCGCTCTGTCCGTCCGTCTGTCTGTCTGTCCGCGCTTCTAGCTTCTGTAATTATGAATATAAATGGATGAAATTTGGTATAGTTGTAGATTGTGTACAGATTTCGGATTTGGCATCAAATAATAATTATACATTTAAGGGGTGGCTCTCTGTACATGTGAAGTGGAGATGAAAAATATTTTATCATTATACCCCATCGTGTGGTGTATCGTTAAATAAGGTCATTTAAAATAATGGCAAAGTTTCATACATTACTTTTTTACAAAGTCGACCATTTTCGAGAGCCTCCAAAGTGGTTTGTAAGTTGCCCATTGATGTTTGCCGCCTCACTCTTTGATAATCGCCGCCACTCGGCTTGCTCGATCAAATTCTTTGGGGTTTGCCGCCTCACGGGCGACACATCAAAAGATTTATTGCTTCTCAATTATTCTAAACTAGTTTATTCCTGATTATTCCTTCATTTTGCCTATATAAGCGGGTGGATGGCCCGAACGTTAGTTCAGTTCTATTTGAGCTACCGAGGTGATACCTTGGACAAGCGATATCCTAGCGAACTGCTCGAGCCGTCAGCTTGCTTTGTGACTTTGTATGCATCTTGAGTGGTTACTAACTATAGTTTGTTATTAAGTTTATTGAACGAAATGTAAACAAAAATAATGTCTGGTGAAAAGAAACGAAAAGTAGATACAGAAGGTCGCCAGTTTCAAGAAAAATTGACTGAAGAATTCTTTTTTATCTTGCACAATGGTAAGCCTATTTCTTTGCTGTGTAATGAATCCATTTCAGTAATGAAAGAATTCAATATAAAGAGGCATTACTCAACTAAGCATGCTACGGTGCAATCACTGACAGGACAATTAAGAACAGACAAAATCCAGAAGGTTACCGCAAATTTGGAAAAACAGCAACATATGTTTCATAAACAAAGAACACAACTTGATAATGTTGTGAAAGCTAGTTTTATGGTTAGCTCAAAATTGGCAAAGGCATTAAAACCATTTGCCAAAGGAGAATTTATCAAGGAGTGTATGTTAGAAGTTTGTGGTATTTTGTGTACTGAAAAGAAAAATTAATTTGAAAAAATTAGTTTGTCAAAACGAACTGTTGTTCGACGTATAGAAACGGTGGCTTATGATATAAAAACAACATTGACTGACCGTATGGCTGGTTTTGAATCATTGTCCATAGCATTAAACGAGAGCACCGATTTGTCTGACACAGCTCAACTGGCTATATTTATTCGAGGTGTTGATAAGGAGTTCACTGTTACTGAGGAATTGCTTGCTTTACAGCCGCTAAAAGGACCGCACTACAGGAGAGGATATTTTTATTGAAGTTCAAAAGGTATTCACAAGTTTTGGCTTGCCATGGTCAAAATTAATTGGAGTATGCACTGATGGTGCACCTTCTATGGTCGGCTTACGTAAAGGTTTCATCGGAATTTTGAATGAAAAAGCAACAGAATTAAATGTGCAAAAAGATGATTTGATAGTCCTTCATTGCATTATCCACAAACAGAACTTGTGTTCTAAGTCCATTCGACTCCAGAATGTTATGAATGTGGTAGTGAAAACCATCAGCTTTATTCGATCCCGAGGGCTTAACCATCGTCAGTTCAAGGCGTTTTTTGATGAAATATCAGCTGAATATAACGACGTAACATGTTATTGTGAAGTCAGATGGCTGAGCAAAAGAAAAATGTTGAAACGGTTTTACGAGCTTAGAAATGAGATAGCAGACTTTATGAAAATAAAAGATAAACCACTATCTGAATTAAGTGACCCAAAGTGGCTGGACTTAGCATTTCTGGTCGATCTTACAGGCTATTTGAATGATTTAAATTTGAAACTTAAAAAACAAGGACAGTTAGTAAATGATTTTTACAGCCATTTGAAAGCGTTTCAGATCAAACTACGCTTGTGGGAGTCACAGATGCTGTCTGGTAACAGTTACCATTTCAACACGCTCTCTGCGTATGAAAATATTGCTTATGCTCAATATGCTGAAGAAATCAAGTTACTGTCGGAACAATTTTCGAACAGATTTAGCGACTTCAAAAACATGGAAGACTGTTTCAGTTTATTTGCTACTCCTACAAAATGTAATGTACAAAATGCTCCAATACACTTACAAATGGAGTTGATCGAAATTTAAGAAAACTCACTCCTAAAATCCAAATTTGAAGACGTAGAGTTGAGCGATTTCTACAAAAAATACCTAGCAAAAGACAATTTTCCGCAGCTTAGAAAATTCGCAAGAAGATTGATTTGTGCGTTTGACAGTACTTATAAATGCGAACAGTTCTTTTCATTGATGAAAGTTAATAAATCAACACATCGTACAAGACTGACTGACGATAATTTGGAAAATTCATTACGTCTTTGTATCAGTGGAATTAATCCAAATATCGATGGATTAGTTTCCCAAATTCAAACTCAAGTGTCTCATTGATTTCGGTGTATTTAACTTCGTAGTTTGTAACAATTGCAAATTTAACGATTTAATTATAATGTACCTACCATATTTTTTATTACATTTTGTTATTTTAATAAATTGTCCTACGAGGGCTGCACTAAAAGTATCGGGAATGGAATATTTCCACTGTTCCTGTCATAATATTAAAATCTTTTTAATTTAAAACTCCTTGGTTTTAAAAATCGAATACCGTTTATTTATTTAAAAAAAGATTCTCGGTCTTGTCCCAATGTCTTGTCAAACTTGTTTAGTCGTTGAGAAAATGGAATTGACTCGAGAAAATTCTAGAGCGATGATTTATTATGACTTTCGAAGTGGTTTAACACAAAAACACGTGGACGTGTCAAGCTCAGTGATGATCCCCGTCAAGGTCGTCCAAAAACTGCAGTCACCCAAGAAAACGTTGATGCTGTGCGTAAGCTGATTGAGGAAGATCGACATGTGACATACCGCGAAATTCAGGCAACTTTAGACATTGGCATGAGTCAAATACAAATAATCTTGCATGAACAATTAGGTGTAAAAAAGTTGTTTTCCCGATGGATACCGCATTTGCTCTGTGAAGAGCAAAAAGCGGCTCGCGTTACTTGGTGCGTCAGAAATGTCGAAAGATTCCACGCAGGATCCTCAAATGCTGTATACAACATCGTATCAGGTGACGAATCCTGGATATACGCGTACGAACCCGAAACAAAAAACCAGTCACGAGTTTGGGTGTTCGAAAATGAGTTAAAGCCAACAAAAATTGTTCGTTCACGGAGTGTTCCAAAAAAAATGGTGGCCACGTTTGCCTCCAAACCCAGCCATGTTGCGACTATTCCTCTTGAGGGACAAAGAACGGTTAATGCAGAATGGTATGCTAACATTTGTTTGCCACAGGTCGTTTCTGAACTCCGTAAAGAGAACTGCAACCGCCGCATCATCCTCCATCACGACAATGCGAGTTCTCACACCGCGCACAGAACAAAAGAGTTTTTAGAGCAAGAAATCATAGAATTATTAGACCATCCGCCGTACAGCCCCGACCTAAGCCCTAATGATTTATATACTTTCTCTAAAATAAAGAATAAATTGCGTGGTACAGAGATTTTCATCACCTGAAGAAGCTGTGGACGCCTATAAAACGGCCATTTTGGAGACCCCAACTTCCGAATGGAATGGTTGCTTCAATGATTGGTTCCATCGTATGGAAAAATGTGTCAAATTTCGCCGAGAATACTTCGAAAAGCAATAAATACATTTTTAAATAGTAATGTTGTGTCACTTCCTTGATTCCCGAAATTTTCAGTGCCGCCCTCGTATAATAACATTGTCGTATTATTTCATGTCTAATATCTATCGCAAAAAATATTATCACTACTTTAGAATGCACTAAGTGCTTTAAAACGCGGCCCGCGAACGTATTTGCACCCTAAAGTTTGGCCCTCAACATGTCATTGCCAATACCTGCTATAAGAGATAGAAACTTGTTTCCATACTGATAGATTATGCTAAAAACTCTTTAGGAAAATTATTTTCAACGAAATCGGACAGTAACTGATCGAACTTGATATTTGCAGAACCCTCCTTAGACATGTCCTGACATGCTCTTGGTTAGGTTATTTTTGTTGAATAAATTGACAAATATATTGTGGCATTAATATAAAAATGTTCTGCCTTTGAGATGGAGCCATACCTTATGCCGCACACACACAATATTATTATCAATTAATGTAAACAATAAAAAGGACCCGCATACTGTGCAATAAATATCGTTACTATTTCGTTTTCATTTACGCGCAAGAGCTTGATCTGTGTGCACGTGTAAAATGGACGGAAAGAAGGAATCTGTCGCAATGATGTGAGATATATATTTTTCGTGATTTTAATTTAGCAATTTGTCGACGTGGTAAATACACATATCCATGCAAAGTTCTAACTTTCTAGCACGAACCGTTTGGACGGTAAGCCGAAGACGGACGAAACTATATTTCGAGACGTGAACTACGGAACCCTCAGAATACAAAAATACAAATCTTTCCATATTATTATATTAGTATAGAATACTACAATAGATTTGTCTATATATTTTGTAGGATCTATATTTTTAGTTATACCGGGTATTTTTCCAGTCAGTGTCCAAACTTCCAGGAGTGAATATACTCTTGAATATAAGCAACTTTTACTATGGAGTCAACTTTCCTACTTGAAGAAAAAATATCAGCTGTTTCCTACAAAATGCTATCTATGCCGTAGCGCCCGTAGCCCTTTTGTAGGAAACAGCTGATTTTTTTTTCGAGTAGGAAAGTTGACTCCATAGTAAAAGTTGCTTATATTCACGAGTATATTCACTCCTGAAAATTTGGATTGACTGACTGTAAAAACACCAGATATATATTTTTTTTACCCCGTACCAAGACAAACTTTGAATTATGATAAAAAAGACAAAGTTATAGGTGCCATTAAAAAACTAAACATTAATAAACTGAATATATTTCATAACTTCATATAATATTAATAAAATATTAAAGCTTATACATTAACTTTTTATGTAATAATATAAATTTTCGCGGATGTTCTGACAATTTCATTAAATTGGTACCTAATTGTAATATTTTGTATGAAATAGGTAGAGGATCACTTAGTAGCTAATCTGATTTTTACTGAGTACATCGTATATTGTTAAAATCCGTTAATAAGTGGTGAATTTATTAAGATTTTCTGAACGGCTAGTTTGAAACGCACGCTTCCGCTGAATTGGTTACGATGACGTCATCTGTCGGGATCCGTGCGACAACGGCTTGATTGTACTCATACTTCGTAGGTTGTGTACGTGTGGACCGAGGGACCGACCTGAATTTCCCCAAAATAAGTATAGCAAATTTTAGTTGAAGTCTAAAAAAAATTGTACAACAAATCTGGGAATTTGTAAAAAGATAGTTTAAGAACTACAGCCCTCAGAGTGTGGTCCATCAGTTCACACACCGCTATTTTCCAGATCTCGAAAAGTATGTGGAAAATTATGGTTTTTTCACTACAGAATTTTAGTAGCTTTTGTAAAAGTTTTTACAAATTTATAGACTACATAGCATTAGAGATAAAAAAGCTATAACCACCGAAGTGTGTGTCCCTCAGTTCACACATATTCATTTCACGATATATTACTGACGTTTTTAATTATTTTGTTACGTAGAATTTTTGTACAAAATTTGTAGAATTTGTAAACAAAATTTCAGAAAAATCTATCGGCGCAATTTGAAGACATAAACCATTATGTTGGGTCCCTCAGCTCACACGCTGGTGTATAAGAAAAACTCAATTATCTATTAAACGAGAAAAATATCAGAAGTCTACTATACTTGAATTTTTGTAGAAGTTTTTTTCTCTTGGGTTAGCACATAGGTCCCTCAGTCCTCACGTTCACTCGTAGGTATTGCATAAGTATTCATTCTCCGATTCTTGGCGCTTGTGCCTCGCGTGCATTGTTTTTGTTTCCGTTAAATATTTTAGTTGTGTTCAAACATCAAACATCATCATCATCAATCATCAACGTCATTGACGACGACAGACGACGTCACAGCGACTAGCTTCATTCTCGGGCGCGTTTTTGAAACTAATGTAATTTTTGGTCCGATTTAAATAATTTCTTTACAGTATTTACTGTTTTTTTTGTCGCCATGAGACTGCATACCCCACAAAAAACATGACTGATCCTCATTGATAAAATCGTCCTTGTCATTAATATATCAAACGAAAATCGTTGAATAATAATTATAATATATTCAACTAACATTGTACACAATATAATATTTGTTGCGACTATTTCTGCTTGTACTAAAGCTCGACTTTTTGTGAAAAAAAAAAACGGTTTACTTTCAAAATACAGTTCTCAGACCATAATAATTTATAGACTAAAATTTCACATTTAGGACGTGGGATCCGACTTACTTACTAGTTTTTACTTTAAAAGTCGTATTTTATGCTACCTACCTGAAAAGATATCATTACCATCAATGGTGAAAATGATATTGCATATGTGGATATTTTATCTTTATGTAGACAATATCTTAATTATCTCTATGAGGCTAATTTACTACTCGTTTCAGATATCCGCGCCATTTTATCGTGAGATATTACGAGTTACGACAGCACTAATCCTTTGTAGCTAAGGCCCTCCTGATCTGGACACTCCATCCTGTTCTTCAAATGTTGCAGCGTGTTATGGAAATGTTTTGTTATCTGTTCTACTTCCTCAGATTGATCTAAGTTTGCGAGTTCTTCACGAATCTTTTGTATTATCTGAAAAATAAAATTGTTATTGTTAACAATTTTTAATATTTCAATGTATTGCACTTGAGCCATAACGTTGGTTGTGCAAAATTTTAGGTTTCATTACTGTCTGTGACGTACCATACAGTATTTAAGGATAGTCAGTGGCATGAGTGAAACCCTATGTGGAATATGTGTGGCGGTAAGCGTGCAGTACAATAGAGAGCGTGCAGTACGCACTGTCAGCGTGCAGTGCGCACTGAGAGCGTGCAGTACGCACTGACAGCGTGCAGTGCGCACTGAAAGCGTACAGTACGAACTGACAGCGTGCAGTACGCACTGACAGCGTGCAGTGCGCACTGAGAGCGTGCAGTACGCACTGACAGCGTCCAGTACGCACTGAGAGCGTGCAGTACGCACTGAGAGCGTGCAGTACGCACTGACAGCGTGCAGTACGCACTGACAGCGTGCAGTACGCACTGACAGCGTATAGTACACACTGACAGCGTGCATTTGGCATTCATAGCGCATTTGTCTGTGTGTGTGCGGGTACTCACGGCATTAATGAGCGGTACGGTGGGGTCGAGGTTGTTCTCGGCTTCAAGCACTGCGACGAGGGAGGGGTTGCCACGCTCGCGGAGCAACGCGTGCCGGCCCAGCAGCTCGGTCAGCAGCTGCGCTTGTACACCGCCATCCATGCACTGCTTCGCCGCGCGTGCCGCATTACGCAGGCAATCGAGCGCGAGTTTCGCCTTGTTCAATGGCCACTAAAAAAGGTTATATTTTAGTGTACTGCGAATTGGGTATCGAAATAAGGGCGTGTCTACTGTCTACATAATAGTAGGAGCGTTTCCACATTATGGTATCGCGTAATGTGAAAACGTTCTAAGACGTTGGCAGAATTCTTATGAAAAGCTTTAATGCTAACCATTTGGTATCATATAAAACAGCTACCTGTTTTCCATCTTTAGGTCCCCTCCAGAAGAGATGCGCGCACAGCGCCAGTGAGCGGCTCTTGTCCGGTTTCTTCAGCAGCCTTTGGGCACCCAGCATGCATTGCGTGCGCATCGGCTCCGTATTCTCAACATCTATATTATTATTAAATAAAAATCATATTAGTAAAATTACTAATAGGCTACAAGGTTAAACGGCCAATGAGTAGTAGTAGTTACGTCACAGTTTTGAAAATTGGCGCGTCACATTCTTGTATGGTGGGTGTCTCGACTCGGATTCTAAGTCCTTGGAGTCCTCGGAGGAAGTCTCAACTCTCAATGCTTCACTGAGTCGGTGACTCTGACACTTGACTTTCAACCTCTTCAACTCTATCTCTATGTGCAAGTGGGTGATGTCAAGACACAGTGTCTCGTTATCTCTCGTTATCTTGCACATTCACGTTTCTAGGCTTTTGTCGAGACTCCGGATGCGCCTTTAAAAATGATTATAGTTTTAACAAAAACATACCGAAGCAGTCGATTTGCTCTAAGGTGGCTATGATGAGCGTGAGGGCGGCGAGCTTCGACTTGCTGTCTAAAATCTCGTCCTCGTACAGTGCGAACGCCAGCGACAGGTACTCGTATGCCATCGTCTCGTGGTACGCAAACCCGATCTGGCTGCTCGCTAGTGCGCCTTGTAGGTACAATCTGAAGAAGAATGGACACATTATTTGGTAGACATATTGCGAAGCTGGTTATCCTTCATAGGTGAGCCCTAGCCTGTATAATAGTTAGGGACATGGACAAGTGTCTTCATAACGTAAGTGGTAAGTGAAGCCGATAGGAATGGAGTTATAGCAAACCCACGCCACTGACTACATAATATTATGGACCCTCGTTATACCTCACTCTTAGGGATGATTTCTTTCATCATAACCACGACTGCGTTCCAAATTTTTTCGTAACACGTAGGCTTAAGTCAATATAGTATAACCATCACATATAAATAGCCATTACATACCTGAGAGGCAACTCCACCAGTTCCGCTTTGACCAGCAAGCTGATTGTCTGATGACAGAAGCGGAATATCTTTTGACATTTCTGCTCCCACATTTCGTCCTGTAACGTTAAAATAAATGACAATGTAAAGTAATAAATAGTTATATGAAAAAAAGTCGCAAAAATTGTAAAGTATAAATAACTTTTTGGTATATAAAGTTTTTCAATAACTATTTAAATTCAGGACTAGGCGCTTGCGAGCGTATTTCTACGTACCAGTGTGTATGTAGAAAAATTTTCACAAGCGTATGTACGTCTTTGATCGACCACAATCGACTTACCTGGTCTTTCAGACCATAGTAGTGGAAAGCGAGGCGGTAGGCGTGGAACAGGATGGGCGGGAAAGTGTGGTATATGCACCGGGTGCCGCCATCCGTTGCCAGCACCTTCCGCGCCGCGCTCAGTATCAGGTACTGCTGGTCGGGGCAGTCGGAGCGGAACTGGTGGATCAGTCTGAAACAGTAAATTTTAGGTTATGAAACTGTATCATGTCTCTGTTCTGAAAATAATGGAATTCTTAGTATCAATTTGTGCATAAAACAATGTATCATATTATGTCATATTACTTGACATACTAGAATACTGTACTTGTTTGGGGTAAAAAGTAGCCTATGTGTTAATCCAGAGCTTAAACTACTACCTTACCAAATTTTATTAAAATCCGTTCAGTAGTTGTTGTGTGAAAGATTAACAAACATCCATCCACCCTCACAAACTTTCACATTTATAATAGTAGTAGGAAGTAGGATAATGTCATATTTTATAGATAGTTTACTCATGTTTGCTTCTCTATTTTTTTGAGACCTAACTTTATAAATCTTGTGCTTTAAACCAGACAATCTTGTATATTTATTTATATATAATCAGTTTCTCGAAAATATTAATCTTCATACCCTGTATTTAGTTTTTTTTTAGTATGCTGGGGTTCTGGGGGAGAAGAAGTTCTTCTTTTCTCTCATCGTACAACAATACTTCAATGAATTCGACACTATTAATGTCAGCCGGATGGTAGGATGGTAATTTGTGCGTTGTTTACGAATTGGTCTCGGGTTTCGTGATTATTTTCATTTCTTTAATATTTTTATTTTAAAATTTATTTTTATTTTTAATTATTTTATCGTTCTGGTAAAACTCCGCGCAAAGCTCGATCTCTCAGGTACTGATTTTTAATATATCGTGGCTTTTTTAATTTTTACCTTGCCAATAGGTCCAGCTCCCCTTCATCACTAGTCTCCATGTCGGGTTGGTCGGGTTGGTAGGGTTGGTCCGCTTGGTATTTCACGAGAACCTCAAGCATCGCCAGCACTGCCTCTACCTAAAACATTAAGAGTATACACATATCTAATGGTCGTGACCCACCGGCTCTGTATTACGCGGATTGACTATGTTCTACCAAACACCCTGTAATATTTTAAAAGCCTTGATTTTTTTTTCTAAACACAGTTTTCAATCTAACAAATTATTAAATCAGTAGAAAAAAATATATTTATGATTAAAATTATTATTCTTTTAACTTTTTTTTTTACTTCTTGGAGAATTGTATACGCTACAAGCTGGTCAACGTCCACCCAATTCAGACGTGTAAGACTTAAAACATCTGTGGGCCTAGCAGGAACATTTGACAGCGGCATAAACTTGACGTTATCGAATGTGAATTGTGTGAAAATCAGTAAAAATCTCGAATACGCCCATATAAATTTCATTCGATATCGTTTGCGTTTACGCCGCTGTCAAAATTTTCCGGCCAGGGCCCCTGGAACTACTCACGTCTTCCGGCGTAGTTATAGTGGTGTCGCTCTCCAGTACATCGTTGACCAGGTGTACGGCAATCATGAGCTGACCCGGCACGCTCAGTCTGCTAATTAGCGGCGCGTAGTTTTGGAGTTTGATCAGGGTGAGAATGTTCTTGTAGTGGTCTGCGGGAAGCTCGAGTATCTTTATCAATTCTTTGGATACTGGTGTGTTGTGTTTCAAGCTGGGCTTTCCGCTAAAACAAAAGTGATTTTGATTGGTTAGTATTATATAAGTAACGAATGGACCGGATTGATCAGAGATACTGACCGTCACAGAACACGGGAACGGTGAAATGGCACTTGCGTTGTGTTTCGCCGAGTAAGGTCACTGGAGGCCCGAGGGGGTGTTGGGATATGAAGACCAGGAACGAATTTTTCCTGATTTATCCGCTGTTACCGCGTAAGCGATAGGAGATTTGTGCACAAGCATACATACACCGTATGCCTCTAGTAGTGCAATCAAAATCACGAGCTTAAATGTAGCTGTTTATCTGTTACTCTGACGATGCGTGTGTTCACGGACGGCGGAAATCGCTTATCATCAAGCGATCTGTCTGCTCGTTTCCTTGTCCATTTCATTCAAAAAAAAAACGGCATCTTTCAAGTGGAATGTGTGGTGTGCGGAAGTGGGAAGGAGCCCTAATCATCACCATCATCACTATACCTGCTCTTTATAATATCGGCGCAGATCCTGTCCGTGTGCGCCAGCACGCGCTGCACATAGTTCAGCTTGTCGGGGTGGCAGCAGTGCGCTAGCTTCAGTAGAGCCAGCTGCAGTGCTAGCATGTCCTCGGGCGGCATGTCCGTGCGGCTCTACAATAAAATGTGCCAAGTGTGAGGCGAACTCGTGTATGTTGTATGGGAGCGCCGCTTAAATATTTACTTTATTATGTTTTTGGTATTTGTTGTTGTAGTGGAAACAATAATGATGCTTTAAATTGTAAGCAGTATGTTTCGGTTCACAATCTTTCGAGAGTTTGTCTTGTCAGTTTTAATATATTCTTACGGTACCTATTTACAATTTTACGGTGACATATACATAATCACGACCGACTATGCACTATGCACTATGCACTAACGACCATGCAATAGGTTTGTTTTGTCTCCTGTGGGTGCAGAGAGGTGGGGATAGTCACAACTAATGCTAATAATTGGATACATTTACTCTATTGAAATATATTGCTGCGTCACACCTGAGAGATGGCAGCGACCTGGTCGGAAAACACTTCAAACAGCTGCACCACCTGCTCTCTACCGTCTTCCATGACTATGTTGAGATTTATGTTGCCGTCATTTCTCTGAAATTAAATAACTTTTATTTCAAGCTACGTAGGCCCATATTATAAATAACTTACATATTAACATACATATTGTATACTTAAAAAATACACTTTAAATAATCACATACAGTGCCTACTTATAATATCATTAAGTTCAAACAATAAAGTATTCTCGAGTTCATTGCATTCTTAAACACAAAACATTTTAACAAAGCAAATGTTAAAAAGTATATAACACGAAATAATTTAGAGTACACAATATAATATATTTATCTAAAGTATTTTGGCCTCCGTTATCCCTTAGATTCTAACTAAGGGATCATTTAATAATAATCCATTACAGACTGTGACGCACTGCACGCTTTTTGCTGCATATTTAGAGGTTTACTAATTAGTATATGATTATTCGATAAAAAACATCAACGTGGTCGGGTCCATGACACAGCCACTCCCTACGCATGATATACGTCGTGTGATGATAAGTACCTGACTGTAGGCGGCCAGTCGCTCGATAAGCGATATGATGATGTTCTTGATGTTGACACCGGGCTGCAGCTCAGCACACGACTTGACGAACGGCTGCAGGTTGGCCAAGTGAAACTCGTCGGGGAACACCTGGAAAATACATCCACAATGAAATCTTATAACTTCAATAGCGTTGTGGAAAATCTTCAATTGTAAAAGTTGGTACATGTAAGGACTGTTAAAATGTATGATTACATCTGTTTTGTTTTTAATTAATGAATTATACCGACAAACTTTCTACCCGATTATTGACTGTGCCGCGTGTGCTGTTTATTATCTACTTTCTCTCTCTCATAGTCTCCTTATTTTGCAACTAGCTTTTGTCCCCACGTGTACACTGTACTTTTTCGGGATAAAAAGTAGCCTATGTTTTAATCCAGAGCCTAAACCTACATACCAAATTTCATCAAAATCTGTTCAGTAGTTTTTGCGTGAAAGAGTAACAAACGGTGATTAAATCGAATCAAGGAGGCTGCTTCGAAGTGTCAAGCTGTCGAGTAGAGTTTTATAGATTTTTTCAAATTTTAATATTTTTCGTGTTGTTTTGTTTCTTGTTGATATAGTTTGTGATTGTGTTTTTGTTGTTATGCCTGTAAGTACGTAGCGTAGTTATTGCATGTAGTCATTGGATATGGACGGAGATGAACCGCCGGATCCACCGGATCTGAACTTACCCCCCAATAGGGAGATAAGTTCGGATGCGGATTTGTTTATACACCTATTCTAACAGCTCCACTCAGCGAGTTTAATGTGGTAGAAAGATAATTCCGAAAGAGACCCAATAATGAACAGCATGATCGACCTGTTGAACAACCAAGATAAACTATACTTAGGACTAAATACCAAAACTCTGATTCTGCTCTCTTTTTGGTTCATGTATTTAAATCTATTGAGGACCCATCGGCCTCTATACACCCAATATAGTTTGGTCAATTTTTATCAAAAAAAAATGTTTCTGGAATATTACAAGACGGAATAAAAAAGTGGATAGAAATAAAATTGAAATAGTATTCGAAAGTGACAGATAATATCAAACTACCCGCAGGTGTTGGAAAAAATTTAAAAATTAGGAGAATCAACAAGAAGTTATAGTAAACGGATCCAATGAATGGCAACCTAGTCTGGGTGGACTATTATTGTGACCTTTGATGGTCAAACTTTACCATTGCGTTTATTCCTATTCTACTCAGCTCTCCCAGTAGAAGTATACAAATATCCAACAATGCAGGGCTTCAACTGCTGTCGCTTTGGCCATACAAAAATCGATGCCGTTCAAAACCTCGTTGTTATAAATGTAGCGGGGACCACACAGGGGAAGGTTGTACTATGGAAGAAAATGAGGCTTCCTGTATCTTTTGTTCTGGTTCCCACTATTCTACAAACAAAAAATGGCCTGAATATATTAGACAGACCCAGATAAAATGTATCATGGCCGATAAAAATATCTCATATATGGAGGCGGCAAAAAATTGCCCAGCATCATATAAATCTTTTGCAGAGGTAACTCACAACACTCCTAAAACTACATACTTATAAAAATAACCCAGTTATGAACATCCCATCAACTTCTTCTTACAGAAAAACAGTCTTTCTAAAACCCAGATCAAGACCAGTTATTACCCCCCAGGATATGACAAGGAGGCTCATGAGAACATACTTAAAGAATATCGTTTACCTCAACCTCAAAATGGATGTGCAATTCAATCTGAGTTATCGGTTAATAATAATGAGGAATCCCTCAATATTAATGAGTTCCTTATAAATTTGCTCATTAATCTAATAAGTCAAAAAGTCTATCCATATCTGACCACGTGGCTAATACACTGATTACTCTTTTACACAAAAAAAAATGGTTCCTCTCAGGTTCCTACAATGGAACATGCGTAGCATACTAGTAATGAACATGAATTAATATAATATCTTAAAAATCTTTTTAAGCCAGCTATTCGGAAACATGGCTAAAGCCACAACAACATTTCCATATCTCAGGTTATTCCGAATTTCGGGATGACCGTTTGAATGGATATGGGGGATCCATGATTTTGGTAAATAATAACTTATCATGCTCTACTCTCTCTCTCCCTACACATGATAGTGAGGAGATTAATATTGTAGGGGTTAAAGTCATGGATATAAATATAATTTCGCTATACATACCTCATCGAAATTCTAACTCTAATTTATTAATTTTTTTGAAAAATCTTTTTCTTCTTTTCCCATGTAATCTTTTGATTTTAGACGATTTCAATTGCCACAACATTATGTGGGGCTCTGAGTCAAGTGTTTCTTTTGGCCGCGATCTAGGAGATCAGATAAATGAGCTAGGTCTATGTGTGTTGAATTCGGGATCTGCAACCCGCATGTAGCTCCTGACCAAAGAAAGAGCTGTGTTGATCTTATAATGTGTTCTGGCAACCTATCCACAAGTATTCAATGGCAATGCCTAAAAGGTACGTATGGCAGTGACCATTTCCCTATTTGTATTACCCACCCGTTAAGATGCTCACCCCAAATAATTAAACATCCTCTATTGAAATATATTTAGGTTCTTCACATCAAAGAAAAAATTAATAACTCTAAAAACAAAGTGAAAACCACCTGGAAAATAATTGCAGATGAGACTGGAAGAGTCGCCAATCGCAACTCTAAATTTAAACTTTATATTAATGATAAAAAAGTTAGTTCTGACATTGAAGTTGCGACAGTATTTGAGAAGTTTTTTGCAGACATTCCGATCTCAACTACAAAAAACTTAAATTCATCACGTACAGTTGCCGAAAAATTACTTAGAGATAATGTGAAGGAATGTGATGTAAATTTTATTTTCAAAGAAATAGACTAGAGACATTATCAAGGCATTTAAATTACTTAATATTAAAAGTACAACTGATCTCTGGGGTATGTCCACAAAAGTTATAAAACCAGTAATTGACATCATTGCCCCTCACCTAGCATTAGTTTTTAATAATTGTATTAAAAGTGGCGTGTTCCCTGACTTGATGAAGCACAGCAAGGTGATGCCTCTCTTTAAAGCTGGGAATAAATCAGACCCAGCTAACTATAGACCAATATCCATATTACCGACTTTAAGTAAAATTTTTGAGAAAATTATTCTAAATCAATTACTTTTTCACTTCAACTCGAATAAATTGTTACATATTAATCAGTTTGGTTTTAATAAAGGTCGGTCCACAAAAGACGCAGGCCAGTCCAGTATATTTGGAGCTTGGGAGAGGTCACAGGATGCACTTGGTATATTCTGTGATTTATCCAAAGCATTTGACTGTGTGGAGCATGATACGCTGTTCAGGAAATTATACCATTATGGTGTAAGGGGCACGGCACTAGCTTCTAAGCTCTTATCTAATAAATAGAACACAGACTGTAGAAGTTAATTCCAAAAGGTCTAATGGTACTAAAATTAAACTAGGAGTACCACAAAGGTCTGTTTTGGGCCCTTTTCTATTTCTCATCTATATAAATGATCTACCTTATCTAGTTAATGATAAGTATGAGATAGTACTTTTTGCTATGTCACTTCACTAATTTTTAATGTGAAGCGACGACAAAATAACAATGACGAGGTAAATAGTGCTCTCTCAA
Organism: Phengaris alcon alcon; assembly: GCA_037179445.1. Lineage (NCBI taxonomy): Eukaryota > Metazoa > Arthropoda > Insecta > Lepidoptera > Lycaenidae > Phengaris > Phengaris alcon. The sequence goes on along the minus strand of JAYRCH010000264.1, from coordinate 213,938 downwards.
AAATAGTACATTGGTTTAATGCTAATAATTTACTGTTGAATTCTAATAAAACAAAATGTTTAAAGTTCAGCTTGCCAAATGTTACGCAGGCACAAACCAATATACTATTGGCTAGATTTAGGTTAGGTGACTATAATGAGAAAATGAAATTAGTAGACACCACTGTATTTCTAGGTATAACATTAGATAGTAAGTTACAGTGGGGACCACATATTGCTAAATTGGCAGATAAGCTGAGTTCTGCAGCATACGCTGTTAAAAAAATTAGAGAAATTACCGACATAGAGACCGCGCGATTAGTTTACTTTAGCTATTTTCATAGCATAATGTCGTACGGCATCCTCTTGTGGGGAAACGCTGCGGACATTAATACAATATTTGTGCTGCACAAACGTGCTATACGTTCTATTTATAAGATGTCGACTTTTGAATCTCTAAGGGAAAAGTTTAAAGAAATAAAAGTTCTGACCGTCGCATCTCAATACATTTTGGAAAATGTGTTATATGTAAGAAAGAATCTAAACAACTTTAAAAAGAAATGTGATAATCATTGTATAAACACTAGAAATAAGAACAAGTTAGATATGCCAATGTTCAGACTAAGCAAAGTTAGTAAATCCTTTAAAGGCCAATGTATACGCTTATACAATATAATCCCAGAAAAGGTTCAAAACCTTCCCATTAATAAGTTTAAAAAAGTAGTTAAAGAACGTTTGTGTGCCAAAGCGTATTATAAAATTAATGACTTCATTCAAGACGGCACACCTTGGGAATAAGGTGGCTCCTTATCTTATCTTATTATTTGTTATATAGACATAAGTAAACATTGTAATAATTTTGATTTTAAAAGAATAATTTTCCATCTTTTTGGTAAAAGATGGCCCCAGACGAGTTTCTTGCCGGCTCTTCTCGCTGGGGTAGTTCCCGAACCGGTGGTAGGCATCACGTAGTATCGACGTTCAAAAAGAGTATTTAAAAATCCCATTTTTGAATAAAAAAAATTTGATTTGATTTGATTTGATAGGTTATCAGCGGCAAAATATCGGAATAGATTGGAAAACTCTATAATAAATCTTCCTCAAATCAATAACGAGAATTTAGTAAATTGTTACCAAAATTTATTTCAGGCTATAATAGATGCAGCTGATAATAATATTCCATTAAAAAACTCAGCTAAAAATAAATGGTCATCACCACCATGGTGGGACAGGGAATGCTCTGACATGATAAAATTAAGGAAACAAGCTCAAAGGAATTATATTTCTTGTATGACTATGATAAATTTTCTGGAATACAAAAAGATTGCAGCTAAAACTAAGAGGCTCCTTCGTAAGAAAAAGAGACAGGGCTGGAAACAATTCTGTGCTTCTCTATCACCAAACACGAATACGTCTGTAGTATGGAGACAGATAAACAGCTTTAGATATGCTAGCAGTTCCCCACAAAATAACTGTCACATTTCATATTCTGTTGCTATGCTCCTTCTGAACTGGAACTTCCTATGATGTCATTGGCAAACACTCATAATAATAGTGATTTAAATAACCCTTTCTCTATGAATGAACTCAGAGCCGTCATTACTCATTTCTTTTTTCATTCTGCTCCTGGGATTGATGGCATCCAATATTCTTTTGTAAAAAAGGCAGGTCCACAATTTTTAGAATATTTATTAACTCTTATAATTAAATTTTTTGAAACCGGTTATGTCTCTAATGAGTGGAAAACACAAATCATTATTCCAATATTAAAGCCAGGAAAGCCATCAGATAATCCAAATAATTATAGCCCCATTGCACTATCTAGCATAATGTGTAAAATATTTGAACACTTACTAAAAAACCGTTTAGAGAGGTTCATAGAATCAAATTCTTTTTTCTCTCAATCGCAATTTGGTTTTCGAAAAGGTCTTTGTACTTCAGATATACTAGGTATTTTTGTTACTGATATTCATTTAGCATTCTCTAGGAATGACTCGGTGGTGGCTGCTTTCCTAGATGTCCAATCAGCATATGATAATGTGCTGCTTTCTACGCTCAGGTATATATTACAAAAGCTGAACATTCCAGAAAAGCTAGTACAATATATATGTAACATAATTATGGACAAAAAAGTTATTATGCTCAACTTAAACTTAAACTCGACCCGTTTAGTTTGGAAAGGCCTTCCGGAAGGCTCAGTCCTTAGCCCTTCTCTGTACAATCTCTACTCATCATCTCTTCATCAATCTCTCAATTATGACTGTAAAATATTACAATACGTTGATGACATTATCAGATATGTACAAATCCTTCCATCCTTGAGGCTCCCAAATCCCTCCAACTTTCCTTGAACTCATTATCATTATGGTTGATAAATCATGGTCTTGGTATATCTGCTCCAAAAAGCAATATTGTTGCGTTTACAAGAAAAAGAAATACGCCCCAACCGAACTTACAAATTGAAGGAATCCATATTCCAGTGAATGATGAAGTTAGATATTTAGGTCTGTTTTTGTACAATAAACTAAGCGGAAAATCGCATGTAAAATATGTACTTAGAAAAGCTGAACAAAGCCTTAATGTTATTAGGGCTCTTTCAGCCATTCTTCTCCTGTCCAATTAACAACAACACTTATAATATTTTGGACGAACTCCCTAAATTAAATATTCCCATGCCTGTTAATTTTAATTTCCTTCTGACAACTTTTAATAATCCAAAAATAATATTCCTCCTAACTAAATTTATAAACTAATAACATTAAATTATAAGGAATAACCCGCTTAATCTCAGCATGCATATTGTTTTTTTTGTTTTGATGATATAATTCCTTAACCTCAAACTAACACATTTTTAATATTTCAGAGACATACTTAAACGAGAAAAATCAAACTTCATTTAAATAAATAAATTAAAAAAAAACCGCGTTTGTTAATTCATAGATACACTTGACGCTGGCAGAATACCGCCAAAAATGGCGGTCGTACGCCAAAATTAAAAGAAGAAGAAGAGTAACAAACATACATCCATCCTCACAAACTTTCACATTTTTATTAGTAGTAGGATATAACAGCGTTGGAAGCACACAGCATTGCGCTTTTTTAACAACGCAGTTTGAACGACAGTAGTGTATCGAGCCGAAACCATCGAACTTAAAGTCGCCTACTAACCAAGGAGAATATCTACAGACCTGTATGATGCACTCCATGAGGTACTCCTGGGCGATGGCGTCCCGGCAGCTGACGACCTGCTCCAGGATGCCGGGCAGCACCAACCGGCCGTAGTCCGCCACACCCACCGACTCCAACTGCGACAGGCGCACCAGGTTCGTGCCGACCAGGATCCGGAGCTCGGAGCGCTCACGCTCACGACGCTCCTTGTCTCTGTTATATAAGACATGGGCTAAACACCTTTAAGGGTCTGTTTCACAATCGCCTAATAAGTGACGAATACCTTATCCGGAAGTTTTGTCGCCTCTTACTTTATACATAGCGACGGACAAAACTTCCGGATAAGCTATTTGTAATTTATTAGGCGATTGTGAAACAGCTGCCCTAATGATAATATTACATCTGCTAAAGAACTTTGAAGGTTTTAGGTTAATGCTAAAACAACCCATATACAAGGTACATGTTGATACATTTTGTCTTTGAAATACGGTGTGGTTTTCTCAATATTTTATTGGCTTGTACATCTTTTTAGACAATTACCTTGAATGACCTTGATGTTGCATCCTCACCCACAGCTTGTTCATCTCAGCAAAATTCATGAGCACAAAGTCGATCGCATCTCTCACCTAAAAACATTCAACAAACACATGTTTCTTGAAGTACTGTTACAAATTAGAAGCTAAAACTTTATATGCATAATAATAATTAATACTTATATTCTAATTGACTATTTATAGTTTGTCCGAGTATGTTTTTTTTTAATCCTACCGTGCCTTCGTTTTCATTGGGGGCTTCCATGATGTCGGGGAGAACATTCCGGGTGCACTGGAGGAGGTAGTTCCGTAAGAACAGACCACGGAGCGGGTGCTGGACGCCGCGACACATCTCCACAAGATCCTGTCAGTATCGAAACTCTTGTAAAATACGGTAATGCATCTTTTTCATAGATGAGGAACAGGATTTTTTACAACAAGCTTATATAGTATTCTATAAGTAGTATTCATTTCTACATCTACGTTATACTAATAGGGCTGTATAATGTGTATTGTACAAACTTGGGTATGTATAACATTTAAATATTTTTTTAATAAACAACCCACCTTCAACAAATCTCTTCTTAAACTGGAATTAGTTTTGATGTACACCAGGCCAACTGTAATTAACAAGTAGAGCCGTGGTACAATGTTGCCAGCGTACTGCACAAGTTCGTACAGATCGGCCACCTTCCGGCCCTTCTGGAACTCCTCCAGTAGATAGAGTTCCAGATGACGTAATTCATCAGTTATTGCCATGTCTTAATTGGAGTTAAAAATAGTTATAAATTTGTATTTATTTATTTGTTATTGTTAGTTTAAAATTATTGATATACGAGGGCGGCACTGAAAATTTCGGGAATCAAGGAAGTGACACAACATTACTATTTAAAAATGTATTTATTGCTTTTCGAAGTATTCTCCGCGAAATTTGACACATTTTTCCATACGATGGAACCAATCATTGAAGCAAAAGCAGGAAACCCCAGCTTCCATTCGGAAGCTGGGGTCTCCAAAATGGCCGTTTTGTAGGCGTCCACAGCTTCTTCAGGTGATTAAAATCTCTGACCACGCAATTTATTCTTTATTTTAGGGAAATTATAGAAATCATTAGGGCTTAGGTCGGGGCTGTACGGCGGATGGTCTAATAATTCTATGATTTCTTGGCCACCATTTTTTTTGCAACACTCCGTGAACGAACAATTTTTGTTGGCTTTAACTCATTTTCGAACACCCAAACTCGTGACTGGTTTTTTGTTTCGGGTTCGTACGCGTATATCCAGGATTTGTCACCTGATACGATGTTGTATACAGCATTTGAGGAATCTTTCGAGAGTTCTGACGCACCAAGTAACGCGAGCCGCTTTTTGTTCTTCACAGAGCAAATGCGGTATCCATCGGGAAAACAACTTTTTTACACCTAATTGTTCATGCAAGATTATTTGTATTTGACTCATGCCAATGTCTAAAGATGCCTGAATTTCGCGGTATGTCACATGTCGATCTTCCTCAATCAGCTTACGCACAGCATCAACGTTTTCTTGGGTGACTGCAGTTTTTGGACGACCTTGACGGGGATCATCACTGAACTTGACACGTCCACGTTGAAATTCAGCAAACCAGCGATAAATTGTGGTTTTGGATGGGGCTTCATCACTAAATGCAGAAATCATCCGGTCAACACACTGTTTTTGTGTTAAACCACTTCGAAAGTCATAATAAATCATCGCTCTAGAATTTTCTCCAATCAATTCCATTTTCTCAACGACTAAACAAGTTTGACAAGACCTTGTGACAAGACCGAGAATCTTTTTTTAAATAAATAAACGGTATTCGATTTTTAAAACCAAGGAGTTTTAAATTAAAACGATTTTAATATGAACAGTGGAACAGTGGAAATATTCCATTCCCGATACTTTTAGTGCAGCCCTCGTATAAATAACATTTTTCAAATTGTAAAGGATACAGAGTTCATAGTAGCATTTTGGAGACAGCAGGGATGTTCTCAGTTCCCCCAGCATGGTGGATGCATGCTTCAGGGCGTCCATTAGCTTAGACTTATCAAGACATCTTTTCATTTGAAATGCCTGAAAACATATTGTTTTTAAATAATCTCTGTCCTTAGGCTAAAGCTTAACCCCCTTACTAATAAAAATATTTACACAATCGATAACTTCTACAAAGTTGCTATCTTTGTCTTTGATATATTGGTAAAGTCACTTGACAGACTAAGACAGATGTATGACACAAATGAGTTTTAACTATTATTTAAATATTATAAATTATAAATACTAATAATTAGTATTTATAATAGGGAGATAGAGTTACCCGCGTCTGTACTCCGGAGGCTTTACAAACCTTTTACTAGTCCCATACTATAACACGTGTCCCCAGGGTGGTACTAAACAGCACGAGGGCTTGTACACGGAAGTGAGTTGCGGCGTCGCGTCGCGGTTTTGTGTACAAGCCCTAATGCCAAGAGCAACGTCGTGTCTCAGGCGACTAACCTAGCCTAACCAGCTTGGATTTAAGCGTCGGTAGTAAATGACTAACACATCACGTTACCTCGTGGCCATGTACAACATAACACAACCCCCAGAAAAAACACTTGTGCAACAAGTGGTCAATCCTGAACTTTTTACACGGCCTCGGTCCACCTCGTAATATCTCGATAAAGGCTGGAAGTAGAACGCTACCCTCAGAATGAAATTATCGATTGCTAAAAGATCTTACACTAAACATGACATAGCAAAGTGTACCAACAATAAGAGCCCCCAAAGGGGAAAAGTCTCAATGCCTTCTCCTGACAAAATAGATGTCGAACAGATTCAGCTTCCAACAGACGAAAAAGAAAACATTTAACAACCCAAGAAAAATCCTAAGTTCACCTTTAATTCTAAACGGCATAGAAGACCTAGAAAGTGCTGTAAACAAATTAGAAGAGAAATAGTTAAAATTTTAGCCAAATTTAAAAGGGGAAAAAAATTATTTCATCCTTATTTGTGAATTTTTACTTTGGAAGTCGGTTTAATTTTTTGTTAAAAAAAATTAATATTTTTTCCCTGTTTAGTGATATTTGTTTAATTATACATCTTAAGAACGATTAAAATAAAAGATCGAATGAATAATTGAATACGCGCCAAGCTTCCATTAGGTATGGTATATAAGATGATGATTACTGTAAGTTACATAATGGCATATGCTTGCAGTTCTTTAAACAATGTCGAAATTTCCAAAGGCGTATCTTTAAAGACTAAGGAGTTCTGTTCAGTGCTTTTGGATTAAGGGTATGCCTTGGTGCAGAATATTACTTTTTGGTAGCATATGCTTGGGTTACTTCAAAAAAAAGTCAAAATCACTATATGTGTCCATATAAAATTCGAGCAGTCCCCTCGATTCCTCATGGCAGCCATCAGCCGCTTTGGTGACAACGAGACCAACTTCGTATTATACCCGATACATAAAAAAAAGAACATGGAAAATCGGCAGAGTAATGTTCAAAGATATCCGTGTCAGTGTAAAATACTATGAAAAGTACCTATTATATCATCATTATTTCATTATTTATGGTGTGATGATGGTGATGATGATGATGATTACTTTAATTGACATATTGACATTTAATTGCTTGCAGTTCTTTAAACAACGCCGAAATCCCCAAACATGTATCTATAAGGAGTCGGGGAGTTCTGTTCAGTACTTTTGGATCCAGGGTATACCTTGGTGCAAAATCTTACTTTTTGATAGGTAATACAAGAAAAGTATATTTTTATATTTTGTTTACTAGACTGTCCCACTGCTGGGCAAAAAGTATATTTTTATATTTTTATACTAGACTGTCCCACTGCTGGGCAAAGTCGTCGTCCCCCCCCCCCCCAATGTTATTAAGAATACTCCAACCGCCAACAAACTGCTCCACAGTTTGGAGATTTAAGTAATGACTGTAAAAGATGTTATTTTTTGGTGTTAATAAATAAAAAAAAAATTCAAAAGATGTAAAGAACTTTAGTGAATCAAGTAAAACGTACAATTACTTGTTACAATCTACATTGATTTTTATTACGTTAATTATAAATAGTATGTTTCCAAAGTTCAAATCTATCGATATATATTAGGTCCTTACATATGAAATTGGCGTTTTGTCGTACTGGCCACTTTGATCTCAAATGTATCTTCTTTGGTTAGGAAATCCAATTTTAAATTTATACCGCTATTTACTCATGCATTTGTGTTTCGAAAACCGTAATTTATTAGTTTTTTTCTTTGCGTTCACTCTATTTACAAAATGGAAAACTTGAAATATCGTATTATTTTACGAGGTCCACCGTGGCACCAGTGCTGCAGAAACGGCTCGAAGGATGAATGATGTGTATGGCGGCGGTGTCGCAAAAGAAAACACAGTACGTTTTTGGTTCCAACGTTTTCGTTTTGGAAATTTCGACCTGCAGAACAAGCCCCGTGGAAGGCCGGAGACCAAAGTTGATAATGAAGAATTGAAGGCTATTGTGGAAGCGGATCCATCGCAAACCACGTCCGAGTTAGCTGCAGGCTGCGGTATTAGTGATAAAACTGTTTTAATCCACTTGAAGCAAATTGGAAAGGTGAAAAAGCTTGAAAGGTAACCCACCTCCTCCTCATGGATTGAGTGCAGCAAACCGACAAATGCGCGTCGACTGCTGCGTTACATTACTCCACCGACACAATAATGAAGGGATTTTAAATCGAATCATTACCTGTGATGAAAAGTGAATCCTGTACGATAATCGGAAATGCTCATCGCATTATCTGAACCCTGACAAACCTGCCAAAGCCTGCCCCAAGCGCAAATTGACTCAAATAAAGTTACTTGTTAGCGTTTGGCGGACTAGTGCCGGTGTCATTCACTATAGCTTTCTTAAATCTGGCCAGACAATTACGGCAGATGTCTATTGCCAGCATCTGCAAATCATGATGGAAAAGCTAGCTGCTAAACAACCGAGGTTGGTCATTCGCTCTAGGCCACTGCTGCTTCAGGACACCGCTAGACCACACACTGCACAACAGACGGCTACCAAGTTAGAGGAGCTTCAATTGGACTGTCTAAGACATCCACCGTACTCCCTGGACCTTGCTCCAATAGATTACCATTTTTTTCGAAAATTGGATAACTTCTTGCAAGGGAAAAAATTCAACTCCAATGGCAAAAGTGCATAGATATGATTGAATAAAAATATTATGTTTATAAAAAATCGACTTTATGTTCCTCCTTTACAAAACGCCAATTTCATATGTAATGACCTAATATAAAAGAAAGTCGTGTTAGTTACACTATTTATAACTCAAGAATGGCTCAACCGATTTAGCTAAAAAATGGTGGGGAAGTAACTTAGAATCAGGAGATAGGATACTTTCTATCCCGTTTCCCGAGGGACGTAAAAATGTATTGCAATTCCAATGTCTAGCTAAAACTCGAGATTGGCGGGACCGATTTAGCTTATTTTGGCCTTGAAGTAATTGTGGAAGTTCAGGGAAGGTTTAAACGGTGAGAAATATTGGAAAAGCTGTAGGTTGTAGGTGTAGGACTAGGATGTAAGTTGCATTGCAGGTGTAGTTATTTATTCATTCCAGTTCATAAATAAGACAGGACAACGAGTGTCGGGACAGCTAGTATATATACTATAAAAGAAAGTCGTGTTAGTTACACTATTTATAAATCAAGACAGCTGAACGGATTTGGCTGAACATTGGGGAGGTAGCTTAGAACCAGGAGACGGACATAGGATACTTGAGTGCCCCACCGAGTCTGTCTGTCTGTATGTACGCAATAATCTCAAAAATTATTGAAAGGATTTTCATGCAGTTCACATTTATCAACAGTGGTTCCTTAGGAAGGTTTAGGTATTGTTTGATTTATGACGATAATTTTAAGCCGTCTGGGAACTTTTATCGAAAACGCTGCCTAACCTATCCCGTTGGAGATAAATAACAAAACAATGTATGGAGGGATTGTTTTACTTTTATAGGTCTACAAAAAAGTCCGCGATGGCACATGACTATCTTTTAAGGATAGGTTACTATACCCATTCTAAGTTTAAAAAAATGATCAGAAATAATGAGGTATTTTCAGAAGCTTTTTAGACGGATACAATTTAATTATCCTTATCTAGGAGATTATATCCAGGAGATATCTTAAAATCAAAAAGTACGTGTGAAAATTTATTATAAAGTATATATTTTTACTCAGAGCTTTTACTATATTGCAGGCGTTTGGAGGTATAGTATATAACTAAAGAAGTTTTTTGCCACTAACACTCGCACGCGGGCGAAGCTGCGGGTAAAAGCTAGTTAATGAATGTCATAAACAATAATAATCAACCAATATAAAGATATTCAATACAAAGTTACCTGAACTTTAACCACATTTAAAGCTTCATCCAAAAGCTTCTCCTGCTCCTCAATTGGAGATGTCTGGTTCGTCATTTGAGCCTACAACATAATAAGCATCATAATATTGACTTTTCAATAAGCATAGGTAACAGTTAATAGCAATTATTGCGGAGGACATAAACTAACATTTGACCAATTATACAAAAAAGGATGTTTCAATGTTTCCATGTTACTTCTTCGTGGTGTATTAGATTATACTTACCAGTATGTTTGCACTTCACTGATATCACAAAATACGCTGATAAAACTATTTGTGGATTCTAAGGAAATATTCGTTGATTCAAAGTAGGTGTAGCAGATCTCACGAAAACGTCAGTGTTTCCCACTCTCAAAAATATTTCACCGCAAACTGAAGTCAAAATATCAACATTCACTTGAGAATCGCTCTAAATTTTTAAATGAATGAGAATATCTACTATGAATACTAAAAAATCTACAATGACAAACAAATAACAAAAATGTTCTGTAATATTATTCTGTCCAACTTTATTTATTTAAATATACTATCAAAAGTTTATATTATACAGGTTGACATTTCAAATCGCATAAATAAAAACAATAATATAATAAAACCCCTAAAAAAATTCCCGCTAGAAACTGCACCAGTAGACACTTTTTACTCCTACATTTAGGGGGAAAACCCCTAAGTTGGCAGCACTGAAATACATAGTTGTCAATCGTCTAATGTCAATAAGGAATGTCTTTTTTTTTATTTATTTATTTATATATGGCATCGGCTTATAATCATTTGCCAGTATCAAGTTAAAAATGCGGGTAATAGAACTATCGTTTCAATTTTCAACACCGTATTCCTGTATCGTCAAGTCTAAAATCTAGTCAAAGTCCAAATATATAGTCAGTACAGTCCATGAGTCATGTCAGTCGATTCAGTAAAGTGGTAGAAGCTTTACTGAAAGTTCCTAGGGATTTTTGGCGGGTAACACAAAATAGCACGTTTTTAGAAGTTGTACCACTTGCCCACACATGTGCACGTTAACGAATATTGAATGGTTAATATTTTACCAATATTTACATTATATTACATTACATTAAGAACCGAAATAACACAAATTTATGAGAAATACGAATTACACAACGTCACCCATTGAACTCCCCGGCAAAACTCATAAGGAATGTATAGGCCCACAAAGGCGAAGACGTCGCTAAAGTCGAACCCAGTATTGCCATCAATTGGAAGTTGGCGGATTTTAGGGAATTTGTTCGGTCCTTTTTATGAAAACAAGTTTCCTTAATCTTTCAAAAAGTATTCATGTCCTATGTGTTCTGTCCCAGCTCTGAACAAAAGGTGTTCATGTCACAGCCACGAAATCAAATTTATGTTTAAAGACTAGGCTTTATCGATAATGGGCTATAAGCTGTTTTAGAAAGTAGAAAAATTTAAACCATAGATAATATGTCACTGTCACTCACGTCACTGTCACTCCATCGTAGCCTGTCACTGTCAAACCCCGAAAAAAACGTTCAGTTCAAGTTCAGCGGGATTTTCTAATCAAACAAATAGAAATGGAAACATCTACCGTTGATGAACTTAATAGTGGATCTCGCCGAAAGAAGAAACAATTGCAAAATAGACAAAAAAAGTAAGTATAGGCATTGGCAAATTTTGTTCACATCTGCATCAGTCTGTCGTAGTTAAACCTCCAATATATTATACCTACCCGAGGTCATTCATTCCTACCCTGTGATAGGGTATTCGGAAGAGTGGAGAAGAGTTTAAGATTAAAACCAGTTATTATTTCCAAAGAGGAATATCACCAAATTTATTCAACACATGGAGATGTTATGAAACTCAGTGATGGCATATTTAAACTTAGATGTCAAAGAATTGAATAAAGTTTATAAAAAGGTGGTTGGTATTCAAAATTTAAAAAGGATTCATTTTAAAAAAACCAGAGCTGGAAGTGTGATTCAATTATTTGAAAATTTTGTTTATGAAGGTCCTGAAGAATGGATTAATTTGATAAAACATGGTTAGAGATGTTTGAATACTTTGAAGACAGTACCGTTGAACAGGTCTTTATCTGCTGAGAAAAAAAATGATGTGATCAAGCTTATGGAGAAACAATTTGGGTTAGATTGGAAGGAGAACAATGATTTCAAGTGTTATAGGGATCTGATTTTTTGGGATGGTAGTGATAATGGTGAAGTTGAAGTTGAGGAAAGCTTAGAAAATGATTGTCAGTGTGACTGTTTAGAACCAGACATAGGGCTGCGTATTTAATTTTATTGTAAAATTAATATATCATTACAATAAATATTTTGATAATTAAAGTACCTATTAGTATAAATTGTCCTGTTTATTTTATAATTTTGTCATCACCTAAGTCATGGCCACCGAAAGGTAACATGTCCATTTCCCAGGTAGCTCCATGTCAAAAAGTGTCATGTCCAGTACATCTTTAAATCAAAAGGTGACATGTCCATAGGTACGCAACAGAAGGTGTCATGTCCATTTGTTTTTATTTATTTTCTCATTGTTTTTCAACGATTTTTCTTGTTTATTACTCATATTATTGGCAAAAGTTATTTTTCACCACATACATTAATTTAAAGCAATAATCTAGAAAGACTACAAAACGGTAAGGTTTTTTTCAATTTCTGTAAAAAAATGAACGCGGGATATGTCACCTTTTGATTTTCACCTCCTCAATTATGATAGTAGTAATTTGTATCACTTACTACGTCACAGAGAATCATTTCTCATAATAATAATTACTAATAATGATGTTTAATTCTATTGGGTTGATACTTCACATACAAGCCAAGTTTTGTACTAATTGATGTCACGTATCGTAAGCCCATAGCAAGCTGGTGATGATGAATTTTAGCAAAGAACACTCTTCGATCATGTCCGCTTTGAAACAAAATAAAACTAGACCAAAATTGGTGGTGATCTGTTTAGGAGCTACAAGGGGCGGCTGAAAAGTTTTGAGCCTAAGTACCTTAAAGTACAACTAATTACTCGCGCATCATACCACTAATTGCGGGTATCCTTAGAAACATAAATGTCAAATTTCATGTCATTTCCATCATTACGCTTTTAGTAATTGAATCGTAAACGTCACAATGTCTGAGTCTTCCGCACTTTGCACGAAATTGGAGTACAGAGCTGTGATAAAATTCTTAACAAAGAAGAGATGACAGCTGTTTATGGGGAGTCTGCACCTTCATTTGCTACCGTCAAACGTTGGAACCGACAGTTTAAACTTGGCAGGGAGTCACTCGAAGATGACCCCAGGTCAGGACGCCCAAACACCGCTGTTACCGAAGAAAACATTGAAAAAGTAAAAAAACTTGTTCTGGAAGATAGGCGAATCAAGTTGTGGCAGATAGCTGAAGCCATGGGCATTAGCAAGGAACGAATCGGAAATATTTTGCATGATCACCTGCACATGAAAAAGGTCTGCGCGCGATGGGTGCCGAAAATGCTGACGCCGCTGGACAAGAAACGTCGAGTCACAACTTCACAGGAGTTTTTGGACATCTGTGGCGATAATCCAGACGACGTTTTTTCTCGCCTTATTACTGTTGATGAAACCTGGATTCGACAGTACGATCCGGAGTCAAAACAGGAGTCAATGCAGTGGATAGAAAAGGGAGAAAAGCCGCCATGGAAGTTCAAAGTGGAAAGATCGGCGTCCAAGCTCATGGCCACTGTTTTTTGGGATTGTGAAGGTATTTTGTTTATTGATTAACCTTCCGAAAAATACTACAATGAACGGAGACTACTATGCCGCATTGCTGACCAAGTTACGTCAAGTGGTTGTTGAGAAACGGAGAGGCAAACTGACAAAAGGAGTCCTGTTTTTGCAAGACAATGCGCCCGTCCACCTCGCTGCCCAGACAGGATTTGAGGAAATCAACCACCCACCCTACAGTCCTGACCTGGCTCCTAGTGACTATTATCTTTTTTCAAATTTGAAAAAAGACCCACGGGGACGGAGATTTTCCAATGACGAAGAAATGAAGATGGCCGTAGATGAACATTTTGAAGACAAAAACGGCGAATATTTTTTCATTTGGTTAAAAGCTCTTTACAATAAATGTAAGAAGTGCATTGAAATACAGGGAGACTATATTGAAAAATAAATTTTTTGTACATTTTTATCAGCATTTTTAATACCTTAGGCTCAAAACTTTTCAGTCGCCCCTCGTACAATGCCACAGACAGACACAGACACATGTCCAACTTATAACACATCTCTATTTTTGGGGGGCTAAAAATCAACATTAATATTATGATTTACTGTTTTTACTTGTGCTAGTTTTTACTTCATCAGCATCTTCTAATAGTTTATCCAGCTCTATGCCCTCAAATTTGGAACTTTGTGAGTTTGATGCATATTCCATGAAGAGATCCTTCAAAAACTGTAGATATAGGAAAGGATCAAGGATCTAGATAGATAGATCTAGTAGATCTTATCTTATCTTATCTTTGTCCCCTCTATCTCTGTAGATCTTTTTTTATCTTTCACTTTTTCTTCAAGCATCTTATTTTCTTCTTTTAATTTATTAACACGGGTGAAAGTATCTTGTGTTCGCTGTTTAGAGGTAGGTACCTACTCCCATAGATGATAAGTAACACTACTGAAGGGTACTCCACTTTGAAGGTACTAGTCGAGGCAGTTTTGATAGAGAGTAAAACTAGATATAAGTACAGTTTATTTTTTTTTCGAATAGGTCTACGCTAATGGCTTTTCGCCGTTTTAGCTTAATCGGTCTGGTGACTGCCATATAGCAAGTCGTTTGGTGGGGAGACGATGAGGGAGTTTGACTCCCTCCTGCGAACCGGTTTTTAGGGAATAACTATGTAATACTACGTATATGTTATTATTAGGTCTGGAGAGACCGTAGTCCCTCCTACTGCGGGGTCCGACCCCTTCCTCACTCTCTGACGAGTTTGGTTGCTCACGCGCAGTAGCACAAAGTAACGGCGTATTTGTAGGGATAGAGTAGCTCAGTTTTTTTCAGAGGGCCGTCCCTCCCCCCTTCCGCGTGCGGCCGGGTGGACTCGCGCGCGAATGTCCTGATATCGAGTACTTCCGCAGTATTGATAGAGCTCTCTATAACAATATCGCGGTCGCGGTCATAATTATATGTGGCTACACTAGTAGGAGTCGAACTCGGACCCGGGTTCGAGTCCGGTGGTCCCGTGTTTGAGTCGGTCCGTATGTCTTTAAGTGTCTTCGTGTCTGGTGTAAGACTTCGGGGTAGGCGCCGGCGTTGACCCCGGTGCTTTAGTAACCACGCGGGTGCATGTTTTTGTGTTAAGGAGAACTCCTTGATTTTGTTTATCAAGTCCGTGTGACTTGCTAGTGCTGACATGCGGTCCTCGAAGGAACCTCGCAGTTTTGTGACAAAGATATTTAGCTCCATCGATGTCGATGATCGAGTCGATGTCGCTTAGAAATTTGGCGGCGAACGCTATGTCAGCGCCAAAATTAGAAGTCGGGGGCGGTTTTGCAGGTCCCGTTTCTGCGGCCCATTTGGGCGGGGGAGGGGGGACCTTTGTCGGACTGGCTGGTAGAGCCGTCGATATTTAGGAGGAGGGCCTTGTGGACCCTTCTGGAATGACCCCCAAGCAGGTTTAGAGGGAGGAGGGGCAGGGACGTACCTCTGCTTGGGAGGGGCACCTCTCTTTGGTGGTACTTTGCGCCTCTTTACTTGGGGTGCGCGTTTGCACCCTTTGTAGTTGGCCGGATGGCCAGAAGTATTGCATAGGACGCAGCTTGGGGAGTAGTCTCCTCAGCTGGGTTCCTACGCGGACATTCGGACGTGCCGTGGTCGCCCAGGCATTTTACGCAGCGCGATCTGGCGAAGCAGTTCCGCGCTGAGTGGCCGTACAGTTGGCAGCGATGACACTGCCCCGGCATTCCCCTTTTGTAGGGGGGTTCGCTGCTTATGCCTGTGATGTAGCATACGTCTTTGATGTTAAAAATGGCTTTTCCCTCCGGAGTGGGAGGAAGCACGACAAGTACCATGTTATACTGGTATTTCTTTGCGGGGTGGTTTTCTTCACCCGTCACAACATCCTGTTGTGACGGGTGAAATTAAAATAAAAGAAGTATTCCCGTGACAATATATATTTAAAAAAAATTTATAAGGGCGTGGGCAGAAGGCCGAGCGATCTGGTTTAGCTTCTTTGGTGTCTTTGGGTCCAAGGGGCTTAAAACAACGTGGGAACTTAGCTGAGTCCAGGAGCACGTGGCGAACTGGGACTGCAACCTCTGGTAGCGTCTATCAGTCACCGCTACGTCCGATCGTCTTCGATAGATCGTCCAAGGGTGAAGCCTGATTCCCAATTCAGTTATCCAGTCCGGAATATCTAGCGGCCTCAGAAATCCGGTAGTAGGAAAATAGCCAATCGTCCTTGATAAGCCTTTATCCGGTATATAGATAGCGGTGCTTGTGCCCGAAACGAAGCTCCCTGAAAAATTCATGATGAACGTGTAGGTAGGAGTCCCGACACACAGCGTGATCTTAACCCCAAACGAATCAAAATCACGGGCTATTAATATCAACAACTGCTAATAGATAACGTTATACGCATAGTTATTAGCTATAACAATACGTTAAAAAATGTAGCTATGCTATAACACTGTGTACCTCTTTAGCGGGGATCCCCTGTCTACAGAGGTCCTCGAGGACGGATTCTGTGGACAGTTCTTTGTCTACACCCTCGATGACGACTCGCAGCATGCGTTCGTCCTCCAGGGCGTATGTGTGGTATCCGATCTGCTATTCTCTGAGAAAAGCAGTCAGTTTTCTGTGATCAACAGGGGTTGGGACCTGCCTCATGATTCCATTTGGGGTGTTGTGGGCTGACGAGTAGCGGATACGCTGCTCGTTTATGGCTCCACATATTAAGTTCCATTTAGCCTTCTCCTGTATTATAACAGGAGGCGGCAATTTGGGGGCCGAAGGAGTCGACTGGGAAGTCGACTTGGGGCTGTTTGGGGCCGCGGCTTTTGTGCCGTCAACCTGCATGGGTTCCGCACGCGGCGCTGTAGGGGGTTTATATCCCTTTCCACTTTTCGCGGTTTTGCCGGTGGCGTCGGCGAGGAGCAGACCGCAGAGGAAGCGCCGTCCGAGCGTTTCCTCTTCTTGGTCTTCCTACCTTTTACGGTTTGAAAACCGTCCTCCCCCTCGGAGGTCGTCTCCTGCTCGGAGCAGGACATCTCCGACTGGGATGAATCTATGTTGTCATCGCTCTCTGGCGATGACGTTGTAGTCGCTGTCGTCGCTGGCGACGACGGCGACTCCTCGGACGTAGCTGCCGAGGAAGCCGGTGAGCTCTCGGGGACATAAAATTTTTAAAAGCCTCCCAGGCCTCTGAGGCTCCTGGGAATTTCTGGTCCATAAAGGTCAGGGACATCCTCACCATGGTGTCATCCATGGTCAGGCTGCTTACCCCGACCCTTTTGGGGCTGCTCTCTAATGAAATTTATTTAAGATTCTACCCCTCCCGGCATCCGGTGGGAGGTGTGTGAGTGGAGGAGTCCACTGGTATGTAACCTATCCGTACAATTTCACTTTACTTACTTTTACCTGTTCCTCGGACGCAGGAACACACCGACACTACACTATCGCTATGCGAAGTGATCGCGACGGTGGAAAAGTGTTTTAAACGGACTCGTCGAAAAATAACGGTCGCGGGGAAAATTAACTATCGCGGCGGGAAACCTAACGGTCCTGACGGAACGCGCGAAAACCGGCGTCACGTCGCTGCGTGAAGGCCCGAGAAGAAGGCACTGGCACTGGGGTAGTATATTTAAACATTTTACTTTTATATATTTACTACACACACTTAATATGTATACAGGGTGTGGCGTAAATAATGGATAATCCTTCACCTGCAGCTGGAGAATATCATAACGGATCAGAAAAATACAATTCATGTTTAGTAAAAGTATCATGGTTTTTTGGTTATCGGCCATTTTTTTTAAATTATAAAAATGACACCCTTGCTCACTAATTTTGTTGTCACAGTCGCAAAAATATGAATTATCTCTATCAGGTTTTTATTTATTATACTTGAATAGTTGTATTATCGAATGTATCGTGTCATTTTTGTTTATGCCTATTTTATTTTTACAAATGCTACCGAAAATAAGTTTTTTTCTTTTAAATCTTTTTTCTTTGTGTTTGTATGGGGACTTGACTGAACAGCTTACAAATAATTAGAATATTTAATTGAGATTGTAAAAAGGTATAACACATGGTATTTAACCCTTAGATTTCAAAGTGACCATTACCTAATGACTTTGATGAAGGCCTATTTTCCTAAAAACATACGTCTCAGAAAATATTTTAATTATTTCTTTTTTTTATATTTATAATATCTTTTTCACTATCACATTATACATTTTATAATAAGGAAAAAGCAAAGCTATTCAACTCGTAGAAAAATTCCAACCGAAAGACCCAAACCCAATTTTTTGTACCTGCTTTATTACCTGCTCCGACGACGAAAAACAAAAGACGGAAAAGTTGTCCCACTCTTTCATGCAATGGGTGAAAGAGACACAGAAGACTAACATAATTGTTTGTCGTAGTGATACTAGTTTTAGAGGGTTGCTAGAGTCAGTGTGCTACCATACTACTTCCAAGAGATACGTTTTGTTAGTAAGAAAGAATTTATTATTATTGATAAAGTGCTGTGATCTCGGACTTGATTTTGCTCAGTGACATGGACTTGGTAATCCCGTGATACAAATATTGATCTTGTGCTCTAACCCCGGACTTGTTTATTGCTAGTGATTTGGACTTTTAACCTGGACATACCGCGCATCGAGCGCAATGCCTCGATTTGTATACACACCCGCGGAATATGCAGAAATGCATTTTATTTACGGTCAGTGTGGTGGTAATGCAAGTCAAGCCGCAGAACTCTATCGAGCAAGGTTTCCTAATGCCCGTCATCCTGATTACCGGGTATTTCCAAGAGTGCATAATGCGTACAAGGAAGGCAGAATCCTGTAACTGGTGTCGGTGGTACTAGCGGCGGGAGGCCACGCCAACATGATGACGACATAGTCCTTGCTGAGGTTGAAGCTGATCCAACCACCTCCGTGCGTAAAATATCAAGCCGTATAGGCATATCAACAAGAACTGTAAACAGGATTTTAAAACGCGAGAAGCTTCATCCCTTTCATTATAAACGTGTACAAAGTCTTCTGCCAAGGGACTACCCTTTAAGATTAGCATTTTGTCAAAAAATGTTACGAAAAATAAGAAACGAGCCAAATTTTTTTGACAAAATACTATGGAGTGACGAATCTCCTTGTAAAAAAGACGGCTATTTTAATATGCATAATTTGCACAGTTGGCAGCTGACTAACCCACATTTAGTTAGAGAAGATAGATCCCAGTACCAATTTAAAATAAATCTGTGGTCTGGTATCCTTAATGGTGAAATCATCGGCCTGTTCGAGCTGCCAGACACGTTAACCGCCGAGAGATATCTAAATTTTTTACAAAATGATCTCCCTGGACTTTTGGAGGACGTGACCTTGGAGAATAGAAGGGACATGTGGCTGCAGCACGATGGCTGTCCTGCACATTATGCCCGTAAGGTTCGCGAATATTTAGACGCGACATTCCCCCAAAGATGGATTGGCCGTTTCGGATATTTTCTTTGGCCTCTAAGATCATCAGACCTTAAACCTCTGGATTTTTTTATTGGGGTTGTATAAAGGAGAAGGTGTACAAAAAACCTGTCACATCAGTGGAAGATTTACGCGAAAGAATATTTGCCGCTGCTCGAGAAATTAAGGAGGCAGGCCACGCGCAACGAATAAAACAATCGTTTATTAGAAGGTGCAGGGCCTGCATTACAGCTCGGGGTGGTCATTTTGAATACTTGTTATAAAATTGAATAATAAACTGTGCAAAGATAACCTTTTTTTTCTTTCAACTCCTTTAAATTTAATTCATAAATGAATAAAATAATTTTAAATGTTAAGGACAGCGGCCTCGTAACGTAAAACATGAGTGAATTTAAATGTGAACGATAAACGCGTAATTTAAAACAGTACATAAAACTATAATAGTGAATACTCACTGACTATATGTAGGTATAGATTTATATGGCATCAGTGTGTAAAAGTCGTGTTAAATGGTGTTTTGTCAAGTGCAGGTTATTTTGCTTATATATTTTTAACTAAAGCTAATTTTAACGTAGTTAGCTTCTTTTGATTTATATGAATAAACATAATACCTAACGTGTAGCGTAACGATTAAGAATATATAATAAAGGGTTAAGTAGTTATTAAGAAAATAATGGTAAAAATGTAGAACATTTCTTATATGGTAAGCTTTAAGATGTAAATATCTTTTTTATAGAATAAGATCCCTAGTATATAAGGGTTTATGTATATGGTCTTGACAATAAAGAAATTTCACACAACGCGTTTTGCTTCACCTGGCTCATGAAAAATAGGGAAAATTATGGAAAATAGCCGTATAGAGAGGTAAAAGTGAGATGGCAAATCGGCCCGAAAGAGGCGTACGGGCGGGGCTCTCTATACGGCATTGCCATGAGTCAGGTAAGCAAAAAAAGTGAAAATCGTTCTCCTCAAATGTGTTTTTATTATCGCCCTGGCTCTGCCCAAATCGGTGTAACCTTGGTATCTTCGAGTCTAATCTGAGCCGGCGGTTGAAACCCTGTGGAATAATACAGTCCCCTACAGTAGTGCGTGGTCCTTTGGCGAGCCGAATTTCAAGATCGAAGAAATATTCGAAGTCCATATCAGGTTGAAAATAACGAAGACGGCACTTAGAAAATTTTCGTCAGCTGTTCTGAACATAGAAAAATTTTTTGAAGATTCAAGATAGAAGAATTTTATCAAGTCAGAACATTGGAAACTTTATCAAGATTTATCAACGGGAATCAACGCCAGGGATTAGATTGGACTCAGAAGATCGGACTTGAGGATACAAGGATACACCGCTGCGAACGGAAGCAAGGATTCGCAGATTTTTCATCGGAAAAACCTCCCGAAGATTCTTGAAAGGGAATTTGAACATTGAAGATTAACATTGAAGATTAACATTTGAAGATTAACTTAACATTTGAAGATGGTTATGACAAGAAGTCAGAGTGGGGCCGAGGAGAACCAGCAACCACGAAGATTTCCGGATCCGCCACGATCGCCGTCCGCTGCCGCTACGAGCCAGCCGCCGCCGACCGAGGGAAGAGCGGATCTGCTTCAAACTATTTTGAAACCGAGACCAGTTTAGCTATTCTGAAATAGTCACAAGCGAAGTCGCCTGTGAATTCGCAGCGGAATTAGCGCTACATGAACAATCGATATTCAGAAACAACGTGAAATCGACAGTAGCGCCGCCCGAGCGGAAACGCAGGTGAAGTGAACTAGACAAAGTGAGAAGTTGACAGTTGATATGAGAGTTTGGTATTCAGAAATAAATTCCGCCGCTATTTCAGCAGTCGCTTCGAATCAGACATCAGTAGTGTTACTTATCATCTATGGTCCTACCCCTGGCTTATGTTCAATACTTACAGAGGCATAAATATGCCCTATTTTTTCAAATTGTGTCTATGTCCAGACAAAAGTGATGAGTGGTTGGCCTTAAAATACTCGATTAAAATATTCTGTGGTGGAGATTTTTTACCGATTAAATAAGCAACCTCTGAAGGGCTCTTTAGAGGAATCGTGTTTTTATAAATAAGGCCGTAAGTTTTTAAGCATGAAGTAAAAAATGAAGACAAAATTTAGGCAATTATATTTTAATAATATAATTGTAGTCAAGTAAATAATTGAAAAAAATCATAAACGCGCAAACTTCATGGATATCAGAAATTTTGTGCATAAGGCCATACATTTCGTAATTCGTAGCAACATTAGTAGCATGATTGTGACAGGCGTCAACTACTTGTGCGACTTTTGTATGAGACGTTTTTACAAGACTCACAAAAGTGCTTCAAACAATCCGCAATATCTTTGAAAATATTGATTTTTAGTTTAATATTCCTTCTTCGTCTTATTTTTAAGAGCTCTATTACTAAAAAAAAGTAAAATTCCCTATTGAAATCGATCGAATGAATGAATGACATTTGACAAATCAAATTTTAGGATACTAGATATGATTTTTTTTTAGTCTTAAATCAATAAAAATGGATAATAAGCCGTCATTAAGCCAATATTTTGGTGGAGCAGAAGTACCACCAGCATCTCAGTTTTTTGATGAAATAGGAACTTTCCCTTCTGATATGATCCAAAGTGTATATTTGGGAGATTCAGAAGGTTTGTATAATAAGTGTAATCATAGTATCTTTAAATATTTTTATTAC
Organism: Phengaris alcon alcon; assembly: GCA_037179445.1. Classification (NCBI taxonomy): domain Eukaryota; kingdom Metazoa; phylum Arthropoda; class Insecta; order Lepidoptera; family Lycaenidae; genus Phengaris; species Phengaris alcon. Next base: position 191,499 of record JAYRCH010000264.1, on the reverse strand, counting down.
TCTGTATTCCGTATACTTAATTAATCTACAACGTTTGCCCTACTTAGGTATTTCTACCACTTCGAAGGGCTTGGTCTCGTCGAACACGAGCGCAAATTTTTCGCAGCAAGCTAATACTCGGGAAATAAACTTCGCGAATGTTGTACCAACCGTCAGTAGTACCACATCGATCCCCGCGTCTAGTTTACCAGATCCATCCACATTCTTTGATGCTATAGGACCAGAGCCGCTCATAGTACCAAGTAAATCACAGAAGACAACTATACCACCACCCACTGTGGTAACTGAAGCAATGGATGGTCTTAGCATTATGGTGATATATTCATTTATTTTTTCGCTCTTTTAAAATTTTGAAATCTTTTTAAAATGCTACTTACTTTATTTACATTCTTAACTCTAAAGAGGAAACTTTTTGGTTTATTGATCCATATCCGAATCCTAAAAATAAATAGCATAAAAATAAAAAAAACAATGAGGTGTCAAGGAACACCCGAAGTTCCTTTCAATTAATTAGTGAAGGAATTGTAATATATATATATTTTTTTAAGTTATAATAATATTTTTTTTATTATTAACAAATATAATGTAATATAAACTTAATCAGTAGGCTCACTTTTAATAATAATTGGCTTGTGGTAAAAAATTGATGGGAATTTATAATTTATTCCACGCCGCACGGCTTACAACTATAGCAAAAAGTGTAGTTACGACTTTTGGTCTTATTTTTCCATCTAGCCAGTTTCGCAACACGCAATAAGGAACTTCATTCCAAAAATAACATTTGTACATTTTAATTAACGCTTCTTAATATACAAGATAAAATTTGCTTATTTAAATTGTTTAGAATCAGCCAGTTGATAAGGAAGGAGACAGAAGAAGAGATGCCTGGATTCCAAACGAAGAAGCCAAGAAAACTTTATTAAAAGTAAGTTATTACAGTGTTAAAAAATATTTATGTTCACAAAAATCTTGTCATTATACAAAAAGAAATTTGTAATGATGTTTAAAATGTTTAAATTGTAAATCAAAAATGCTAATTACCTTTTTTTTTTAAGGCACAATCCTCACCTAAAGGTTCATTTTTCCCAGAAAGAGAAGTATTGACAATGCCAGGAATTGTTTTGGAAGAAGAATTGGTGTGTTTTTTTTAATGCTTAAGTTTTTTTTGTGAGATATTTGGCAAATTACACAACATGTTACTATTTACCTGTAGGCTGATGCATTACAAGAAGTAGCAGTGAAGTACCTAGGTGTGAGCTCCGCTGGTAGTCGTGGGGTGGTCAGAGCGGAACATGTCAGTCGTGATGAGGCTGGACTGAGGGAGCTCCTGAGAACTGGATACCTGAGGTCTGCTGTCAACCTCACTGCTACTCTTCTTAGTGCAGCTGGCCAAGGTAAGTAATTTTAGGTATCCTATAATATTATCATGTAATGTACCTAGTTATGGTTACAAAGGGTAGAAAAAAAAAACAAATTAACAATGCAAAAGTCTATTTCACATAGGTTGAAAAAATTACTCAATAATTTATTAGATTTTAAATATTCGCGCCAAAACTTTTATTTTCAAATGTCAAAAGAGTAGAGGGTAGTTTAAAAGTTTAAAAAAATTTAATGTTATCAATAACAGATGTCACTTTTGGATCTCTAAATCGCGCTATCGTTTGTCCAATGAAAAGAACTGATATTTTGAAAGCAATATGTTTCTTTCATGGTTACACTGATCTGCTTTTATCTTGTGAGGGCTGCGGTTGGTCGACAAATCGTGGCCCACAAAAATTGAGAACAAACAGCAACAGCAAAAACAAAGAACAATCAGAAAATAATGATGCAAGAATTGTATAAATTGTTTATCTAGTGGTTGCACATGAATTTTTCAGATGTTTTTATATAGTAGTATATACAATATACAGTATGGTCATTCTACATTTCTATGGTTGCCATCAAAAATTTTACTTATAATATGTACTTACAACACTCGAGTTAGTTACTATCCAACTTAAAGTTGTATTTGCTAGCGTAGCTGTAATTTACTTCAATCTGCATAGGTGCAGGTCGCATGCACCGGCCGACAAAACACACACCTCGTTCGCTGCAGCTGTGGCTGACACGGTTCGCCGTGCTGTGCCGCATCAAACTGTACGAGCCACTGATGAAAGAAGCCGAGCCCTTTGGTGACCTTAGCAAGCCAGACCTGTTCTATCAGGTAAAGTGTTATATTAGTGCTGATTCTTTTGTCAATAAAATACATACACAACACAATACTGTAAAATTGGATGCAGAAATAGGGCTCGTGGTTGTTACCATGTTATGGTCTGCATATTTACAAGTTTTTAGGGTGTATGTCGTCAATATTGTAGATGAATGGCCTGATGATAAGTTATACACAACATATAATTTTTTATTTTATTATTCAATAAAAACAAAATTACAGGCCTAATGCCCATACCCTTTTTACCCATTATGCTCAGGACATTTATAAATTTCCTACAATTTTTTTATAATAATATATAATTGTTTACGAAGTCCATCGCCGTTTTGGTAAACTAACACCAGATAAGTTACAATCGCATCACCGGCCTTTGAAAATTCGCTTCCTCTGGTCTTATGATACCCTCATTGACTAGGCAAAATGCAATGCCAGTGGCCATTGTGTCGTCGGTCGGCATATGAGAGAGTCCAGGGATGGAAATGAATATATGATTAACACGATTATTCTATTGGCAGTTCTACCCGGAGTCGCACGGCGACCGCGCGGGCAGCCTGGTGCCGTTCTCGCTGCGGCTGCTGGTGGCGGAGCTGCCGGGCCACGCCGGCCGCCCCGAGCAGGCCATGGACAGGCTGTACGCCCTGCTGCACGTTATAGACACGGTACACACTGCATGCTAGAAGTACTGGGCGACCTTTGTGGCTCGGTGATCAGCGCGTCGGCGCTTAAGCCGGAGGTCGCGGGTTCGAATCCCGCCGAAGGGGCATAAAGTTTATCTGTGTTCCTGGGTCTTGGATGTGTATTCTTGGCGGTCGCGCCAAGTCGTAAGTTATCTTCACCGTACTTGTATTTTTTTGCACTGTTAATAACATTTAAATTAGTATTATAGCGCGCTATTGTTAACTTTGTCTACGTCTAGACTCTACATTAAAATTGAGCAGTGTCGAAGGCTGGTTCTCCACGATAGGGAATCCCTAGCCTGGTAGAGATTTGGATGAGGGTCTTCAAAAGATAAGTGGTAAGTGAAGCCGATTGGAATGGAGTTACAGGAACCCCACACCACTGAAATACTATTCGAATACTAGTCTACTCACACGTATATCTATAGTCTGAGCGCGAAAATATAATGATGTATTTTATTTACACTTTTCCCAATTGTTTCCCAGATGATCGGCAACCTTAAGGAGGGCAAGAGCGAAGACGGCTCGACCACCATCACGCAGGAGGACAAAGCGGAATCGCTGCGGCTGTGGGGCGGCCGCCGCACGCGCGTCATGCACTCCATCGCCAACTGCGCCATTGCGCTCAAGGTACGCGTAGAGCGAGGACGGCACAGCCACTGTCACGCAGGAGGACAAGGCGGAATCGCTGCGGCTGTGGGGCGGCCGCCGCACGCGCGTCATGCACTCCATCGCCAACTGCGCCATTGCGCTCAAGGTACGCGTAGAGCGAGGACGGCACAGCCACTGTCACGCAGGAGGACAAGGCGGAATCGCTGCGGCTGTGGGGCGGCCGCCGCACGCGCGTCATGCACTCCATCGCCAACTGCGCCATTGCGCTCAAGGTACGCGTAGAGCGAGGACGGCACAGCCACTGTCACGCAGGAGGACAAGGCGGAATCGCTGCGCTGTGGGGCGGCCGCCGCACGCGCGTCATGCACTCCATCGCCAACTGCGCCATTGCGCTCAAGGTACGCGTAGAGCGAGGACGGCACAGCCACTGTCACGCAGGAGGACAAGGCGGAATCGCTGCGGCTGTGGGGCGGCCGCCGCACGCGCGTCATGCACTCCATCGCCAACTGCGCCATTGCGCTCAAGGTACGCGTAGAGCGAGGACGGCACAGCCACTGTCACGCAGGAGGACAAGGCGGAATCGCTGCGGCTGTGGGGCGGCCGCCGCACGCTCGTCATGCACTCCATCGCCAACTGCGCCATTGCGCTCAAGGTACGCGTAGAGCGAGGACGGCACAGCCACTGTCACGCAGGAGGACAAGGCGGAATTGCTGCGCTGTGGGGCGGCCGCCGCATGCGCGTCATGCACTCCATCGCCAACTGCGCCATTGCGCTCAAGGTACGCGTAGAGCGAGGACGGCACAGCCACTGTCACGCAGGAGGACATGGCGGAATCGCTGCGGCTGTGGGGCGGCCGCCGCACGCGCGTCATGCACTCCATCGCCAACTGCGCCATTGCGCTCAAGGTACGCGTAGAGCGAGGACGGCACAGCCACTGTCACGCAGGAGGACAAGGCGGAATCGCTGCGCTGTGGGGCGGCCGCCGCACGCGCGTCATGCACTCCATCGCCAACTGCGCCATTGCGCTCAAGGTACGCGTAGAGCGAGGACGGCACAGCCACTGTCACGCAGGAGGACAAGGCGGAATCGCTGCGGCTGTGGGGCGGCCGCCGCACGCGCGTCATGCACTCCATCGCCAACTGCGCCATTGCGCTCAAGGTACGCGTAGAGCGAGGACGGCACAGCCACTGTCACGCAGGAGGACAAGGCGGAATCGCTGCGGCTGTGGGGCGGCCGCCGCACGCGCGTCATGCACTCCATCGCCAACTGCGCCATTGCGCTCAAGGTACGCGTAGAGCGAGGACGGCACAGCCACTGTCACGCAGGAGGACAAGGCGGAATTGCTGCGCTGTGGGGCGGCCGCCGCACGCGCGTCATGCACTCCATCGCCAACTGCGCCATTGCGCTCAAGGTACGCGTAGAGCGAGGACGGCACAGCCACTGTCACGCAGGAGGACAAGGCGGAATTGCTGCGCTGTGGGGCGGCCGCCGCACGCGCGTCATGCACTCCATCGCCAACTGCGCCATTGCGCTCAAGGTACGCGTAGAACGAGGACGGCACAGCCACTGTCACGCAGGAGGACAAGGCGGAATTGCTGCGCTGTGGGGCGGCCGCCGCACGCGCGTCATGCACTCCATCGCCAACTGCGCCATTGCGCTCAAGGTACGCGTAGAGCGAGGACGGCACAGCCACTGTCACGCAGGAGGACAAGGCGGAATCGCTGCGGCTGTGGGGCGGCCGCCGCACGCGCGTCATGCACTCCATCGCCAACTGCGCCATTGCGCTCAAGGTACGCGTAGAGCGAGGACGGCACAGCCACTGTCACGCAGGAGGACAAGGCGGAATCGCTGCGGCTGTGGGGCGGCCGCCGCACGCGCGTCATGCACTCCATCGCCAACTGCGCCATTGCGCTCAAGGTACGCGTAGAGCGAGGACGGCACAGCCACTGTCACGCAGGAGGACAAGGCGGAATTGCTGCGCTGTGGGGCGGCCGCCGCACGCGCGTCATGCACTCCATCGCCAACTGCGCCATTGCGCTCAAGGTACGCGTAGAGCGAGGACGGCACAGCCACTGTCACGCAGGAGGACAAGGCGGAATTGCTGCGCTGTGGGGCGGCCGCCGCACGCGCGTCATGCACTCCATCGCCAACTGCGCCATTGCGCTCAAGGTACGCGTAGAGCGAGGACGGCACAGCCACTGTCACGCAGGAGGACAAGGCGGAATCGCTGCGGCTGTGGGGCGGCCGCCGCACGCGCGTCATGCACTCCATCGCCAACTGCGCCATTGCGCTCAAGGTACGCGTAGAGCGAGGACGGCACAGCCACTGTCACGCAGGAGGACAAGGCGGAATCGCTGCGGCTGTGGGGCGGCCGCCGCACGCGCGTCATGCACTCCATCGCCAACTGCGCCATTGCGCTCAAGGTACGCGTAGAGCGAGGACGGCACAGCCACTGTCACGCAGGAGGACAAGGCGGAATTGCTGCGCTGTGGGGCGGCCGCCGCACGCGCGTCATGCACTCCATCGCCAACTGCGCCATTGCGCTCAAGGTACGCGTAGAGCGAGGACGGCACAGCCACTGTCACGCAGGAGGACAAGGCGGAATTGCTGCGCTGTGGGGCGGCCGCCGCACGCGCGTCATGCACTCCATCGCCAACTGCGCCATTGCGCTCAAGGTACGCGTAGAACGAGGACGGCACAGCCACTGTCACGCAGGAGGACAAGGCGGAATTGCTGCGCTGTGGGGCGGCCGCCGCACGCGCGTCATGCACTCCATCGCCAACTGCGCCATTGCGCTCAAGGTACGCGTAGAACGAGGACGGCACAGCCACTGTCACGCAGGAGGACAAGGCGGAATTGCTGCGCTGTGGGGCGGCCGCCGCACGCGCGTCATGCACTCCATCGCCAACTGCGCCATTGCGCTCAAGGTACGCGTAGAGCGAGGACGGCACAGCCACTGTCACGCAGGAGGACAAGGCGGAATCGCTGCGCTGTGGGGCGGCCGCCGCACGCGCGTCATGCACTCCATCGCCAACTGCGCCATCGTGTGCGTGCGCGCGCTTGTTTATTAATACAGCTTTTATTTTTGTAGCAGTGACGCGACTCACTGTCCGTTATAATATATAGCGCCGTGCACACAATATTTTTGTTTAACAATTGAACTATCTATACTAATCAATAAGTGACCATAGATTTTTAACCCCCGACGCAAAAAGAGTGGCGTTATAAGTTTTGTAAATTTGATTTTTCCTTCCAATAGAGGGTCATGGTTGAGTCAGTTCCTGCGTTTAATGAATCTATTGTGACAATAAGGCGATTTGTCGTTTGTTTGTCTGCTAACAACACACAAAAGGATCTATTCTTATTTATAAACTATTACAGGACTACCGCTTGGCGACGCGCATACTGTGCGAGCTGCGCGCGGGCGCGGCGTCGGCGGCGGCGCGGCGCAGTGTCAGCGCGGCCTTATGTCGGCTGCAGCTGCTGGCCGGCCACGCGCGCGCCGCTATCACGTATCTAGAAGAAGCGCGCGCGGCAAGACATCACATGTAACTACTTATGAAAAATACGCAGGGGGAATGTGCATGGCATAGTAGTTGAAATGTTTAACTATAAGGAATAACGAAAAGTTATGATTCGACCTTAACGATTTTTAACTGTACTAACAACATACGTTTTTATTCGTCAGTTGTCCGACGCCGGACGTGCGCGAGTACGTGGACGCGGGGCTGATCGACGTGGCGCACGGCCGCTACCAGGACGCCTACAACAACTTCCTCAAGGCCGCTGACCAGGAGCCCACTAACACCATGGTACGAGACAGTCCATCGACCTACAGCCGCCGGACGTGTACGACGATGTGCTTTGGTATTGTAGCTACGTCTCTATCTTAAATTCAATTACTACAACACTGGATGGCTGAAGGATATGGTTAATTGATTACGCTAAGTGGAAACTGTGAAGGATTGAGCACGAGGTAATTGGAATCGCCGCTATTTTGAGGTCACTTTGCTGCATAACGAGATTTCCTTTTGTAGCCGACTGCGCCAGAAGGAGGATTATGTTTTTCGAGTGTATGTATATTTCTTTGGCACGCTCTACATAGAGATTAAACGGCTTGTTGCATTTAAGCTTGAGAGGTATCATTAGATTCGCCTTGTGACACTGGGTACGTCAAGATTATTTGACTTTATACTGGATTTTGTTTATTTAGTTAATGGTATAATTGTATAATATAGATATTCTAACTCTAATGATACAACTAACATGTTACAGGTCGCCAACAATCTAGCTGTGTGTCTGCTATACATGGGTCGATTAAAGGAAGCCATTGCTGTGCTCCAGAAGGCAATTCATTCAGACCCTGAGCGAGGACTCAATGAGAGTCTACTGGTTAATCTCTGCACACTGTATGAGCTGGAATCGTCCAAGACCAACGAGAAGAAACTGAACCTGTTGCGGATGCTGTGCAAACATAGGAGTGATACGATACCTGATGTGTTGGAGTGCCTTAAACTTGCTCCAGTTGGTTAGTTGTGATGTGATAGTCTTTTGGTTGATGTAAGATATTTGTTAATTAGTTAAACCATGTGAATAAATTAAATCCTAAATCTTTGATCACGGTCACAAGCAATAACATAAAAATGTGCCAAATATTCAAAGAAACGAGCAGCACACAATCGTCAAAACATTTCTTTCAAACATTAAAAACACAAAAAAAAACGTTCCCACTTTTTTTTGTGCGTTTTGATCTAGTTTTTTAAGCTATTGCATAACTTTTATCGCGGGCTTTGAGCGCGGCGACCGAATCAAGAAATTCCGTAACGAAAATAAACCTAACACCCCCCCCACTCCGACCGGCACAGCGGTGCGGCGTTGAAAGCCATGCATCGTTTAACGTCGTTTCAGTTCGGCAGACTTCGGCCGGTGTTTGTGTGCGTGCGACTAGACGTATGCGTGTGGACTTACTATGCAATAGCTTTACCGCGGCAGTCCCCGAGTGCTACACGTATTTATTTTTTATTTTTTCTGTCAAGGACCGCCGATACTACGTGATTAAAAATTGAGCTAGTCTATGAATAGGTTTTTATTTTTTGTTCACTCAATCGTTTTGTACCTAGGTCGTAGGTATTCTTTTAATCATAGCCATCAAAGATATTTATCTGTATTGTAAATATTTAATTAGTTGATATAATCAATAAAATGGTACAATATTAGATTTAGTATTATTTTCATAAACCAAAGAATAAATAGACATACTTACATTTTACTTATAAGGTGAAAAAAAAGTGACTAACAAAATTTGTTTATTCATTACAATTGAAACATTGCTTATACGATTTCTGTCCACGAATGAAATCACTATATTATTGCCGATATAGACTTAGTCTGTTGTATTGGTATTAAAATGAGATAAACTCACAATGTATTCCTTTGTATCTGCCAAGTTGAGGTAGTAGTGTTTTATCACGATTCACAGTTAGCACACACTTGAAACTTTTATTTACAACTGTAAAGGTATTTTTTCCGACATGCTTATTGCAATAGATACAAAACAGTGTTTTAAAATATCATTTATTTCAGAATCAGTACACAGTTTTCTTAGGGCCTGTTTCACAATCTTCAAATAAGTTTCGAATAGCGTTTTTGGAAGTTTCGTCGCTGCCTAATTAATATCGAGCGACAAAAAAAAACATGCAAATCTGACACTTATCAGTAGAATGTTAATCAGGCTGTTCAACTACAAGCCTTTTATAGAAAGTGGTGTTCTCAATGTCTAAAAAACTTCATTTGCATGTTATGCAAAATCAGTTCATCATTATTATGATGCTGCTAGTTTAAACGAGGTGGCGTATGTATAAAACATAATTACATTTCAAATTAATAACATAAATATTGTGAGAAAAATAATATTTTTAAATACTGGTAACACATAAAATCACCTATTCTGTAAATTTAGTTTTTCTTATCATCAGTATTATGCAATACTATTAATTAAACATTGTAGCCTTTCTATAAATTAATATGATTATGATCTGACATCTCGTAACATGCAGAGGGCAAGTCCAGAATTTTTCTCTTATTACGTTCATATGACCGCGCGGTACCTGCAGAAAGGCCATGCACCTGTTTTCATACATAGCAAATTGAACTTTAACGACTAGGCCGCACGGCCGCCGCGTGGTCAGCGCCGCGGTTGGGTGTTTGTTATTAGTTTGCACGTTGTGGTCTAGTCGATACAGCTCAATTTGTTATTAATGAAAATTGCTGCTCGGCTTTCGTACATTTACCTCGTCTAACTGGGCCCTTAGAAATCGGCGATAGACTGCCAAGTAAACTCGTATTGATATATTATTATTATACTGGCCTGTCGTGTCCCACTGCTGGGCAAAGGCCTCCCCTCTTTTCCTCCATAAATCGCGATCCTTCGCTATGGTCGGCCAGTCTTTATCAAAGGCATCTAATTCGTCGCGCCACCCTTTTTTGGGTCTGTCTCTGTTCCGCCGACCAATCGGTAGCCACTCCGACATAAGATGTTCCCATCTATCTGGGTGTATGCAAGACATGCCCCGCCCAATACCATTTTAAGCTGGCAGCTTTCTTTCCCACGTCAGTCAGTCCAGTTTTGGAGCACAGAGTGGCGTTTCGGATTCGGTCAATCCTCTTGACACCTAAAATGCTGCTCTCCATGGCCCGTCGACAGACCCCGAGCTTAGATTTTTGTAACGCAGTCAAAGATATTTTATATAAAGAACTAGCAATAATTGCATGCGTGAAATTAGGTTTTCAACTTTCATCCCTTATTTTACCCACCTAGAAACTAATTTTAGAAAACACTGAAATACGTAACTCATTATTAGCCTTAAGGGTTTGGCCTATGCGTTTACACATCCGTCAATCAGCTTTGCCTTTTATATAATATATAAAATAGTGTTTGTGTCATAAATTGACTATTTTTATGGTATCGTTGTTGTTAATGCAGGAACAGATTAACCTGTTCGTTTTTTCCTACGAACACTATGACTATCGACGGTTATGTGTAAGCCTATACTACATTTTTCAAAAGGCATAATGAAATAATGTATTTTGTTATTGCTTTTGAAGTCAAAAACTAAGAAAATCCAAATAATTATGAAAGATGCTAAGTACTACATTAAATTAAACAAAAAAATCAATAACGCAATAAAATACAGTGGGACAAAACAATGAAGAAATAAAATCATGCGAGTAAATCACAAACTATAATAAGTTACACATTTTACATACGGCCAAATATTTTTAGCAAAACCAAAAATTTTCAAAATCGTGGTTGACATAAATGTAGAAATAAGAATGAAGTAAGCAATAAAGAATGATACAAGTCGACTTCTTTTGGGTATCAATATTATTTTTATAATTACAAAATACGTCCGAGTTGTAAGGCCACCATCAGACAGACTGCATCGCAGCAACCGCGCGCAGTAGCACAGGAGCTCAGCGAAGATTTGAGGTCGAAATGGAAACAGACGTTACTTCATGGGGTGCGTTCCACTAAGCGCTCACAACGATCAAAATGCTCCTATAGTCGTTCGACATAACGACATAATGGTCGCGGCGAAAACGTCATTTATGACGTCATGACTTACGCTCACGCGAAGCTCACGACGACCCATCTAAAAAGGTGGGTCGAAGTGATCGTTGAGAAAATTAGAGGCGTTTTCAAAACTCAAAGCATCAAAAATGGCGACCGTTAAGCTTACGTTATTTCTTCATGCGGAAAGAGATATTTTAGTAGAAGTGAATGTTTCTGCAGCGGATGCTCAACGTGCCTCCACAGGTAAATATAATTATGTAAAACAAGCTTAGAAAAGTTTATTGTAGTTTATAATTAATATACATGTATACATTTTTCCTTGATTTCCAATAATATAACCTAACTTTAGAAATGAAAATTAACTTAGCCTTCTTTAAATTAGTTTTCTTATTGAAAAAATTATTACATACGTTTAAAATTTCACTGATGAAAATTTTATTTTTATTATAGACAGCATTTGCGACACAACTTTTGAATGAACAACCCGGAACATCAACGTCTGCTGATCGTGCTGATGAAAATTTTCAATTTTCTGATGATGTCACGGATCATATTATTGATGAAGAATGCCTCGTTAAACTAATATTAAATATAAAAAAATTAACAATAATTTTATTCAATATAAATCTATTTAAACAATAATTAATTAAGTTTATTTTCAAGGCTTACAGATTATAACCTAACCTCTTAAATTTTTTGCATTCTTGTTATTAACCTCCTTAATTATTATTTACCTCCACACTCAAAACGCTCTATAATCCATTCCACTTGAGTTTACGACAGTAACGCTCACAAACAAGTGGAACGGGCAAAACTGCGGTCGTGAGCGTGATCGTTGTGAACGCTTAGTGGAACGCACCCTTATTATTATTACGGCGCCACCGCCAGCGCAATCGAACTGAAATACTACAACGTGCAGCGCGGCTGTGGATGATCCTATTGTGTAGGTGTGTGGCGTGATTATTTCTTGTATATTCAGTAACAGCGACCGAAGCGCGTTAAGCTCCATGACGAACTGCACAGAACCTGTATGCGGTTAGCGATGGACAGCGTGCGTCGACACTACACGACTGCAGCACTGCAGCCGACCGCGCGAAGTTTGAAGTCACGACTGTATGCAATTAATATTGACTTCACACGACTGGAGGTGACCGTGTGAAGTTGATATCGTGACTGAATGACGTCGAACGTACAAATGCATGCAGTTGAATATATCGAATGCACGCGGTTGATTCGATACAGTCCGTCTGATGGCAGCCTTATACACAATACATGGGTTACAACTATTACCTACCTCGATTTGATATTATTTATTGCTTTTGATATAGGCGTGAAGAAGTCGTTTTATATACAAAACTTTCATGGAACATATTATGCAAAAACACAAAATCTTATATTATTATATAACAGAAATTACTTTAATAAATAGCTTTTGTGCATTTTATTTATTATGTAGTTTAGACTTGTATTATATTATACTTCAGTTACTACTGCGTAGAATAGTGATTCCCTTAAGAGGTTCTGAAGAACCTAGGGGATAGTCATCAGGGTTCTTTAGGGTTCCGCCATAATTATTTATTATTAGCTGCTAAATAATACCACAGTTAAAAATATTATTTTGAAATAGCGAAAAACATGCGACGAGAAGAACTCTTTACTTTTATGTAAGTAATTCACACTTGAGGTTACATAAAATAAAATGTATTTGCTTGGTGTTTTGTTACCTAAGTTGAGGAACCCATTTAAGTCTATATAATATACGCATGTTTAGTAGGTAATCATTCCCGACATACGGCTTCTTACAATGAGATCATGGTAATGTACACATACAAAATAAACTTTAATTTCCTTGCCTTAAATGTGCAACTTGATATTTAAAATACTATGTTTTTAACATAATATTGTATTATTGCTATTCTATAATATGCTGTCCAAACAAAATTAGAAGTGTACAAAACCTACACCATTGTATTATAATCATGATTCACCAGACTATTGATTTATCTTCTACTTCTGATATTATTATGAAAAGAAAAAGAATCAATACTGACTTGAATAAATGGCTTGATTTTCATGTTCTTAATTTATATTTACAAATCATAGTTTTATGAAATTTCACCAGTGTCATCCGTATAAAACTGTCTATTTTCAGATTTCAACTTAATATTGAAAGATGAGTTTGCATTCCAAAAATATTAGGGTGTTATTTAAATTTTTGCCTTATTTTGCCTGTTCCAAGCTAGCTCACATATTTTAGCACACAATTTAAAGCTAAGAAGTAGTGGCTTATGCTTCTTCATAGGGTTAGTGTGCCTCCTTACACATTCTCTACACCATGATCATAACTTATCGGCAGACAGTAAGTTATGTAAAAATTATAAAAAATTGAAAATCCCTTTTGTTTGACATATGAGTATTGATAAAGCAATTATTTGCCAGCATTTACCACCTACCATAAGTGTACTTGAACCTCTAACTTAACCTAGCTAAAGAGCTACCGCAGCTCTAGTCATTACCATCGGCCAATTACGACTTCTACACATACAGTTGAACAAATATTTATAATATACCTTTGAAGGTCCTAATATACATTGTCATAGTTGTAGGCACATATATACAATATTTTCAATGATTTTTCAACCTGTCCAATTATACTAATAAGCGTCATTTAAACTGAGAAAATAATACATTGAAAAGGTTTATTGGATTACATTGTAATTGCCATATTCCAACTACTAGCAACTATTCAATCATTGAAATTAGTCACATTGAAATAAATCTAGTTTTTTTTTGAATTCTTACAAGTAGAAACAAAATTTGGTACAATGTTAATTAGTTTGCAGGTAATTAATTTATACATTTTCAGATAATATCGCTACAATCCAGTACATGGACTGTGTATTACTTGTACACATAGTCTCTTGGAACAGTCTACAGCATATTACGTATGCAAGAAAATTTTGGTGTGAACTAATGTATATCCAAGTAAAACTAGTTTTATTTCGATGTGTAATTTAAAACCTATGACAATATTATAATAGTTAAAATCCTAATATTAGATAGTACTGGGCTTATCGCCTCCTACATATCAATTACACGATTCTAGCAGTCCACTGTGATGGTGTTGTAATAAATAAGTCCTCTTACACACTACAAACTTTGAACGGAAGATTGTTCACAACCGATTACGACGGTTCCTTATAGCCCTAAGGCGCGCACGGCGCGACTTCGCGGATTATATATCTCCATTTTGACTTATCCCGATTCGCTTTATGAACTCCTCTTGAAGCATCACTGTTTTAATCATGTTCGGATGAGCCCCATATGCAATGGTTTGATCTGGTGTTGAGCAATACTGTTGTGTACCGTCAGTTAGGATAACACCCTGTCCATTGCTGAGTGAGCCGGCTGACTCTATGGAATTCCAGTATGTCTCACTTGGAGATGCATTGTTGACTCCTGGGGGAGGAGCGGCAGGGGCTCCGGTGTATCTGAAGTAGGGATTCTTCAAATCTAATGTATTGGAAGATGAAATATTGGTGCCCTCCAAGCTTATTTCCATTGTAACATCATAGCTCTGTCTTTTGTTGGCAAGTAAAAGCACCCGACCAGTCAGTGCTTGGCCTTGTTTAGCAAAAATTGGTGTTTCAAGAAGGCATCGAACTTGGTACCAATGTGTTAAAGGTTCTGTTGGAGCAGTTGATAGCCAAATATGCTGTGTGCTGCCGGCAAACAAAACATCAAACCAGAATGCTAAGCCATGGCAAGTTCCAGACTGTGTTAATTCAAATCTAAAAGGTACTTCAATTCTATGTAGATCTGTTTCATTTGCATTTAAAAAATCTACAGCATGTCTCACAGATCTGGCCATGCATATACGAACATCAAATGTGTCCACAATTGGCTGTCGGAAGTATTCTTTCATGGCTGCTGTTCTTAATGCACTTAAATCGACTCCATGGAAACATGACTGATACCAGAAATTTGCTTTGTTATATTGTTCCATGAAAAGAGCATCATCAGTGAAAGGTGCTATGTGTAGATCTCCTCTTGTTGGGTACATATTACCATTGGGTTTCAGCCATTTCTTTGCATGTAAGTAGGTTTCTAACATGCGTTCATTGTACAACATGTAGCCCATGGGCTCGGAGATAATCACGTCGACAGTTTCAGGTAGCTCTATCTCCTCTATTTTACCTGCTACCACCGTTATACGATCGTGGAGGCCGTTCGCTCTGACCAGAGCTTGTGCATGATGCGCCATGTTGCTCGCTTCTACGGCGTACACTTTACGGGCTCCGGCTTGAGCGGCGAAGAAGGATAATATACCCGAACCGGCGCCCACATCCAACACCACTTTGTTCTTGAAATCGTGTATGTTTGATAATATAGCTCGCTGGTATGTGCTCGTTCTGACATAATCCTGCATCATGTTCTGTTGTTGACTTAGGTACCCGTAGAACTGGAAGTACTGCATCGCCGACGAGTCCTCGGTCCGCACGGTGAAAACGGAGGACGAGCGACCGGCTTTAACTTTAGTGACCAACAAATGAAAATTTTGAGAGTCGACATCGCTGGAGAACTTGAAAAACAAAGTCTCGTTATCTATTGTGAAAATATACGACTGGCCGACGACTCGCGCGCACTCGCTTTGACTGTGGACGGGAAATTCTAGCACCTCCTGGGCTAACACAGGATCAGCACGTATCACTTTTACACTCAGACCTTGCGGATCATAATCCACGTTTACGTTTGTAGGGAAATTGAAGCGCGGAGTTAGGGAGCCTTCATTGTTGACGGCAAACACCGTCACCGCGCGAAACGTGTTCGCCATTTTTAGTGTTCGACACAAAGCGATGCTACTTTTTCAATATAAAAACGCGTACGGGCAAACAAAGAAAACGCCGTTGGGATGTTTTTCGGTGCCCGGTGTAAAATCGATCACTCACAAACTTCCTCCCTGAAATTGTCTATGGATGTACGGAGGCAGTCGCAGGCCACAGCGTGCTTTTGTAATTTTTTAATATCTTATTTGACAATGATTCTTGATATTACATCCTAATCTTACTAAAATTTCAGTAGTACGTAGTGTAAGTAAATATTTCTACTAAATAGGGATTTTGCCTAGTGGGGAATATCACTTTTTTATAAATAGGCATGTTGCCTAAAAAAAATATTTTCGTCTATTCGATGTTAGACAACATGATAATAAACAATATAGAAACCATTTTCGTATATCAATAAAATAACGAAGATACAAACAATTTAAATTGCCATGTTAATTTAAACTCTGGTGACTAATTAATACTAGTTTTTTCACTGAATATTCCAGACTGGCAGACAGATTATTATTTTAGCGTACAAATAATCTTATCAATCTTAGCGACAATTTGAGAGTAAACATTTAATTTTAGAATATGCACATTGCACATATATTTTCCCTGATGTAGGTAATTTAAAAAAAAAATAAGCAGCAAAACGAGCGCACATTAAAAGAAAGTAAAGGAGCGTATACAATTTCCATTTTTAATTTTTCTCGGTTTCGGGGGGTGTAGATAGTGTGTGGATTCATTATGAAATTTAAAAATGGCGGATATTTATTTTTCGTAAAGTTGATAAGTGAGTCGTTTACCAGATTCATGGAAAATAGAAGTAAGGAGTATCATCTCCATACATGAAAAGTGTCCGTAAAATAGCGTTGAATAGCGTTAATTCCGTTGCGCTACAGACGCAAGGGTGTAAAGCCGCAAAATTTAAACGGATAATTAAATCTTGGGATCTTCTTCGGTTTTTTATATAAAAATATTTTCGACTATACGAGTAATTAGAATATTCATGATTTAGTGAATTAACTACTAAAAATTAGTCATAGTCATCAAAAATTCTAACTTCATAGCACACACCCTTGCCACTCTAGCGCTATTATGGCCAGTTATGGAACTATTATTTAATTACTTTTGTCGGACACTTTTTAGCTTTTCTGCCTTAGAGAGATGGTACTCCTTACTATTACACTTACTATTCTCCATGCCCGTAGGTTTACTTAATCTTTTTTGATATTTTAACTTTTTCAATTGTGTAGTACCTATTTAAAAAGTTGTAATGTCAAAATGATGACCATGACCAACGAAAGTCAAAGTTCGCCCCGCAGTGCTCTGAATTTTCACCAGTGTTCCGGATTCCGGAGCATGTAGTCCAAAATTAGCAAGTACCTAAATAATACAACAGTATAGAAATGTAAGAAATATTATTTGGAGTTTTGCCGGGGAGTTCATAAATTTGTGTTATTTCGGTTCTTAATGTGTAATATTGGTAGAATATTAACCATTAAATATTCGTTAACGTGCACAAGTGAGGGCAAGTGGTACAACTTCTAAAAACGTGCTATTTTGTGTTTGCCGCCAAAACTCGCTAGAAACTTTCAGTTACTGACTATATATTTGGACTTTGACTAGACTTTAGACTTGAAGATATAGGAATACGGTGTTGAAAATTGAAACGAAAGTTCTATTTCACGCCTTTTTAACTCGATACTGGCAAAAGGTTATAAGCCGATGCCATATATAAATAAATTTAAAAAAATAGAAATGTAAGCATTCTCTTTTCTAAATAAATCGTTATTATTTTTTAACTGAAGCGAGAAGCGTCTCCTGTACAAATTGAATTTTCAAACAATCAATAATATCCATAGACCACAGCTGAATTGACCAATAGGAAACAACAATTTGCAAGTTGGAAGTCTCTGGATTTTAGTCTTGAAATTTGCCGTCATAAGTCTGGGACTATATGCACCAGAATACGGAAGGCCGTAGAAAATCTTGAGCATTGAAACTATAACTTTGCGCTAATACAATAGAGTTGAAAATCGAAGTTTCAGGTGTCGAGCTGTCATATATAACATTGACATTTGACTCGACATTCAACGTCACACGATCATGTGCGTATTTATTAATAAAATTGATGTTGAAGTTAAGACATTAAGGCTACTTATTATAGCGAGATAATGTACGGTTCTTGTGGGATACTGTTTTTAACGCTTTCACGTAAATACTACTCAACCAATCATCATAAAATTTAGCACAGATCTTAATTCCCTAGGCTAATTTTTATCGCGGGAAAATGTACGGTTCCTGCGACATACTGTATTTACGCGGGCGGAGTCACGGGCAAAAGCTAGTAACCATCAAAATAAAAAATCGGCGACCACGGGGGTAAGGATAGGTACCGAACCTAACCTTAGGTATTTACAATGGGTGTTTTCTTTGAGGATTTTTTTAGCGCATGCGCATTGAGATATGCGCGCGCATCTATATTAATATAATAAAGAGAAAAGGTTTGTTTGTTTCTTTGCATCGAATAGGCTCCGAAACTACCGTTTCGATTTTGATGAAATTTGGCACAGATATAAAGTAGACCACGGGGAAGGATATAGGCTACTTTTTATTTCCCGCGAGATTTCCTTTGGCGCACACGAAGTCGCGGGCAACATCTAGTTATTAATAAAGGTGCCGAAATTTTTGACATTCGGAAATTTATCCACAGAAGTTTTAAGCTATCGCATAACTTTTATCGCGGGCTTTGAGCGCGGCGACCGAATCAAGAAATTCCATAACGAAAATAAACCTAACACCCCCCACTCCGACCGGCACAGCGGTGCGGCGTTGAATGCCGTGCATCGTCTAACGTCGTTTCAGTTCGGCAGACTTGGGCACGATGTTTGTGTACGTGCGACTAGATGTATGCGTGTAGACTAGCTGCTAACTGCTCATAACTGATTGTATCTCTTTTAGACACAATGCTAGGTGAGACAGCGTGCTTTTTGGCCGCGTCCACGAGTGAGTTCGAGCCCGCGACTAGTTGAACCTTTAATGTGTATGTATATGGTACGACTGTACGAAGCTCGCACGGATCGCGACGAGCTGCTCCGAAATCGGACTAATACGTAAGCCGCTTTTTGTGAGAAAATATAAAAAATGCTATGCTTTACCGCGACAGTCTCCGAGTGCCACACGTATTTTTGTTTACTTATCATTAACTAAAAATTCAATTTGGTATGAGTCACATGAGGTTGAAAGAAAAGTCTTTTAATTAATAAATTTTATTTTTTTTGACGTGATAACGTCTTATAAATCGATGGAGCCGGTTGCACGCACGAAAAAACATGACTCATGCGTTACCTGTTACCCGTTATCGTTACCAAGTACCGTTGCCAAGTACCAGCGTTACCTCGCATTGCCTTTACCACATTATTATTATAATTATTGTTGTTGTTGTTGTTGACGTTGTCACGTTCAACTATCGTCAGTAAACCGACTTTACAGACAACCGACTTTACAGTATGTTTTTTACAAGCATCTATGATTTTAAATAAAGATTTTATTTGATCCTATATTTTATTATTGTTTTTTTGTTTCAGGAAAAAGGCATTGGTTCAATAGGGATGTTGCCTAATATGGAATATCACATTTTTATAAATTAAATTTTAAAATATTGACTAAAGATACATTACAATCTAAAACAAATAGGTATTTAGATTGACGCGATTAAAAATTATAAGCAAATAATAAATATTGCCCATATCTTTCTCGCAAAACGCTTTGTTACCTCACAAATTGCTACCGCTATACATTTTGTAATGACAAATGTAAGGGCGGGTGCAACTCGCGACGTCACAGGTGGATATATCGCTCACTTTCATATTTTATATTTAAATATGTTTGTATCTTAGTTATTTTTTAAGGTATACGAAAATGGGTTCTATATTGTTTATTAACATGTAGTCTAACATAGAATAGACAACAGTAACAGAATAGGCAATTCTGGACACATAAAAAAAGTTATTATAAATTATTTTTAAACAATAAATTAAACCGACTTCCAAAGTAAAAATGCACAAAAAAGTATGAAATAAAACTTTTTATTTCTCTACTTAATTTTCATAATTTTGAAGTCGGTACCAGCCAACTTGAACGTGAGTGCTATTGTAATTATTTAGAAAATAAGTTTTATTTCATACTTTTTTGTGCATTTATACTTTGGAAGTCGGTTTAATTTTTTGTTTAATAATAATAATAATAATATTTCTCTTTTTAGTGATATGTGTTAAATTATTAATAATTCATTTTGTATTATATATAAGATGATGATGACGATAACTGTAAGTTACATGATGGCATATGATTGCAGTTCTTAAAACAATGTTGAAATTTCCAAAGGCGTATATTTAAAGACTAAGGAGTTATGTTCAGTGCTTTTGGATTCAGGGTATATGTTGTTGCAGAATATTACTTTTTGGTAGCATATTCTTACTTCAGAAAAAGTCAAAATCACTATACGTGTCCATAATAATTTCGAGGAGTTCCCTCGATTCCTCATGGATCTCATCGTCAGGTCACCATTTTTGTAAAAACGGGACATTCAATACACTTTTTGGGGATTTATTTCTTAAAAATAATATCGTCTAAATGTAGACCCTCACGTTCTCGGCACTCATTTAATCGAACAGTAAAATTACTTATGACAGCTCGGCAGGTGGACTCAGGGGTGGCTGCCATTTCATGACGGATATTTTCTTTCAAATGCGCCAGTGAAGTCGGTTTATTGGCGTAAGCTTTAGATTTATGATAACCCCATAGGAAAAAGTCCATAGGGGTTAAATCTGGACTGCGTGGAGGCCAATTTATGTCACCTCTCCGGGAGATCAGTTTGCCTGAGAAAATTTCACGAACACGTGGCAGAGACATATTGGACGTGTGTGAAGTTGCTCCGTCCTGTTGGAACCATGTTCTTTGGTTATAGCCAGGAAAGTTTTGCAGTTCAGGTACCAAGAAGTTGTCTAACATCTCCACATATCGCTCTGAATTCACAGTAACTGCACGCCCCCTTTCGTCTTCAAAAAAGTAAGGGCCGATAATTCCTCGCGCCGACATCGCAGCCTATACGTTAGGCGAATGTAGGGATTTCTGATGTTTGCTTTTCGGATTCGTTGCACTCCAGTAGCGGCAGTTCTGCTTATTAACGTGGCCATTAAGATGAAAGTGAGATTCATCCGAAAACAAAATGTTGGTAAACGTTGAAAATCGCTCAATCACCTGATTTACGAAATTAAGCCTCTGACTGGCATCTTGGGGCTTTAATTCTTGCACCAATTAAATTTTATAGGGGTGCAGCTTTAGGTCTTTGTGCATAATGCGATGTAATGATTATCTATGCACATTTAAGGCACTTGCGCGCTTCCGAATTGAAAGGTTCGGGTCGTCACGAACAGACTGATTAACACTCTCCACGTTTTCTACCGTTCTTGATGACCTAGGTCACCCGGATTTTGATTTATCTAGCGGTGTACCAGTCTCTTCAAATTTTTTAACCCAATTTCGAATGAGAGGAATGCTTGGCGCATCATTTAAGTGGCGGAAACCTCGAATACTGCAGAATTTTCTACGCGCTACAGTCGCCGAATCACCGTTTTTGTAAAACTCTCGCACGCACAACGCGCGGTCTGTTCCCGAGAAACGCTCCATAGCGACTGAATTCCCAAGAGCCAGGCTACCAATTGACATAATCCCCGCGCCCCTCGATTACATTGAGTTCACGCAGTAAGCTAAATAAACATAAAATTTCTTTTGAGACACCTTGTATTTATCAACATAAAATAAAAAAGAGTCTCATAAATTTTGTGTTTTCTATTGTATTACCTGTGTCTTCTGGTTGCTAATAAAGTACAAAATAAATGGTTTATTTATCTATCTCACCAATATTTTTTATTACTGTCACAAGAAAAATAAATAATTATGACTGCTTAAATACTTATTAGTTTCATTGATGAATTATCTTATATACCTACCTACATTAATGTAAATTATAATTATGTAATTAATAATAATTACATACACCTAATAAAAAATAAGAAATCTTTTATAATAACCGTATAAAAAATATGTACACTTCGACTCCTTTCATTCCATGTTCCAGTGGTAAACCTCGGTCGAGAAATTTAATGTGTTTTTTTTATGATTTGTAAATCCGACTTTAATTCATGCGAATAAGATTTAATTTATTTTAGTATATTGATCAGCTAGCTTAGGTTGTAAAAATGTATTACTTTTGTACGTAGTTTTGTGTCATACACCTATAAGTAATGCTAATAAGCTTGATTTTGCTTTAATGTTTGTTTCTTTCGACTAGAATCTTACAAACACACTTGACGACAGTTTTAAATTCGTTTTTGTATAGGATTGTTTATCTAGTTGTATTAATGATCGAAATTTGAAATACAAAAAGAACACGAGACTGGCTCAAACGTGCTATTTTGTGTTCTCGCCAAAACTCCCTAGGAACTTTCAGTAAAGCTTCTTCCACTTTACTGAATCGACTGACATGACTCATGGACTGTACTGACTATTTATTTGGACTTTCACTAGACTTTAGACTTGTCGATATAGGAATACGGTGTTGAAAATTGATACGAAAGTTGTATTTCCCGCCTTTTTAACTTGACACTGGCAAATGGTTATAAGCCGATGCCATATATTAAAAAGAAAGAAAGTAGACAAAACAACATTCTGTCAAGTGTCACATATGTCAAAATCACATTTTAGATGTTTTGAAAAAAGTAAGGTTAGGTTCTAAAATTTTAAATAGGTATTTGATATTAAATTAATTTATTATGTCGAGAAAAATTGAAAATTTAAAATGGCAGTCGGTAGCGTTGGAAGGTTTTCCAATAACTACTGATAAGTTTCAAGGGTTTGTAGGGCTCGAGGAATGTACAAATTATGGACTAGATAAAAATAAAAAATTAAAGAAGGTATGTGTAAAACATGTTGTAACAGTTTCAAATATTATTATTTATGACGGTTTATAATATTATTAAGAGAATTCGGGAAAATAATCACTCATAGTAGAATAGAATTGCATACTAACTGATAAAATACATGCATAATATTTAAAAACATTCTAGGACACATAGTGTTGTGTGTACAAAATTCTATATGCTGAGCAGCTGAACAAGCAATTATAGGCTAGCCACAATACACACTATTACTATATACTACAATATTATTGGCAATAATGCTTATATTGACAATAATATTCCATGTGTGCGAGGCATATTGCCGTATTGTACAATATTAATGAGAAATTTCCGGAAATTCTGAAATACGCCGACAATATCAGGGGAGGCAGGGTTATTGCCAATATTGTTGTTTTTTTTTAATTTATTTATTCATGACAATGGATACAAAGTCCTTGTCAAAATGTATATGACTTATACATTTACATTTATAACCTATAAATTACACATCTTTAACCATCATTTTGTTTTTGTTTACATTTTTTAAATAATAAACTAATTTCCTTACATAATATTTTTCTTTCCCTGTTGTCCATACTTTTCATCATTCTGATTTCCTATTTAAATTTCCGTGCATTTAGAAGAAATGTACTTGACTAAGCCTATATAAAAAAAAATGTGGAGTATGCTTTTATTGTTGAAGAAATTGACAAATCTATTGTAACAATAATATTGCAAGTGTGCGGCTAGCCATTCATAATTTTAAACCAATAATTCTTTCTTTATTGCTGTAAGAAAACTTTTCAAAATCATACATTTTCTTATTTCATATCTTACAGAAAACAAAAGCCCAGAAACGTAAACTAGAAGATGTTACTAATACAAGTAGTTCTGTACCAAGTGTACAAACAAAAAAAATTAAACTAGCTAATGGTTTTGTGGTTGAATCATGTAAATCTGTTAAACCATCTCTCAGTAATGAAAACAGGAAAAAAGGAAAACCAAAGAGGAAAGTTAAAACAAGTATATCAAACAGTTCAAATGATACAAATGTAGACACTAAGCCGGTTGTAAATGATAAACAAAATGAAAATAAAACAAATAACCGATGCAAAGGTACCAAAGAGGTCAATGGTAACCAAAGTAAATATAAAGCAAAGAAACTGAAATTAGGTGAAAATAAGTTGAATGATACATCAAAACTAACTCCGGAAGACATGTTGTCTTGGGCTGAGTTTAAGTTGCCCAACGAAATAATGAAATCATTGACAGAGCTGGGATTCACCAAACCAACTAAAATTCAACAACTGTCTCTGCCTGCTGCTGTACATGGTGTGTGTTGCTACATCAGTTTTAAATTATTTTTATTGATTTGCTAAGGAATAAAAACCTTATGTTGCTAAAGGGTAGTCTAGTGTTGTTATAAATAGGAAAAATTAGTTTATTGTGTTTATGTAAAACAAGTGGTTGAAATTTGACCATATTTTTTTAAATTTTCAAGTTTCAACTTTATTAGGGTTCTTTTGACTCTGCTTCTTCTTTTAGCATATTATTCCGTTATTAGTAGTTGCTAACATCAGAGTCTAGAGAGGATGTTCAGTAAATTAAATGTTACTGTGTATTGAAGAAGACATTAACAATGGTTCTTTTGCCTCGTAGACACGAAATAAAAGAGTAATCATGTTGTCTATTAAATGTGAAAGACAGATTCACAAATGTGTAAGAAAATTGCAAAAAAAAAAGCATAATTTTCGTATAAAGGTGCACAATGAAGGTGTAGAGGAAGAAGGTGTATAACTTTTTGGCTTCTTGTAAACATGATTTAATATGATAATTTAATGGAAGAAAAAACAATAATCATAATATTATCATGGTTTATAGCTGTTAATGACAATTATTTACATTATTTGCTTTTTCAGGTCGTAGAGACATTCTCGGTGCAGCAGAAACAGGCAGTGGTAAAACTCTCGCCTTTGGACTTCCAATATTAACTGGCATTATGAAACTAAAGGAAAAGGCATTGGCTAAAGGTTTAGATGTCTATGAAATAGCATATAAAAAGTCATCAGCTAAGAAGGGAGAAGCAAAACCTGTAGAAATCAAAAAGGATAAAAAAACAAGGAATAAAAAGCCTAAAAAGGTAGTGAAAGAGTCATCAGAAGATGGCTATAGTAGTGGTGATAGCAATGAAAGTGCAAGAGAAGAAAATAATGAAAGTTCAAGTCAAGAATTTTTGGATGAATATGATGTATCCATGAGAAAGAGAAGAGAGTCGGAGGATAAAGGAAATGATAGTGACGATGAAAACTACACTCATCTGTCAGATATGTTGAATTCAGATGAAGAAGAAGATGCTGAGGATGATGCTAATAATGATTCAGCAACCAATGATGAGGATCCAGAGCTAGATGATGAATTCGATGGGAACGAAACAGAGGGTATCGATGAGGTTGACGATATTGAAGAAGGTAATTAATAAACTTACCTGTATTTAAATAGCTTCATAATAATTAATATTAATGTTTGTAAAGGACTTGCTTGCTTCATGTAAAATGAACTCTTTGTATCATGATGGTATTAAATAATAATATTAATTATTCCTTTCGTGATAAAATATGGGCTATATATAATTAACACTATCAAATACGACATTTACATTTTATATTACTGCACCATACTAGTATTTTGATAGAGCTGGAGCTATTCCTCCAACTCATGCTTGTATTGTTTCTACTCGTATTTTAATTTTTTTGCTCTTTAAATAAATTTTACAACTAGACAAACCACAATTTGATAATCCATTTCTTTGTCCGTTCCAGGAATTGGCTGCGTGAAAGTGGAAGACAACATTGAGTTGCCCAGTCACTTCATGGTAAAGACTGGCAAGCCGCTGTACGCCCTCATACTGACTCCGACCAGGGAGCTGGCTATACAGATCAGTAGACATCTGATAGCTGTTGCTAAATATACAGGTAAAAATAAAATGCAGTTTGCACTGCAGTTGTTGATGTTGAAACGTTCACGCATTGAAACTTTCCACGCCCAACGACAAAGCGGGTTTCCCAGTAGTTTGCTCCTAGTATAAGATATGTTACGTTACTAATCATATCCAACTTTCCTCTTACCGTAAAAGTCAATTCATTCAAACGATTTATCACCAACAATAAACACAACACAAGTACTAAGTAGTCTCACATTCAATATTCACATATAAGTACATAAACACGTATTAGTTTAAACTTTAAGACGAATTATATTGATCACTTCTCACTACTCGATATAATTTCAAAAAGAATAGGTGAACAATAATTACTAATTACGTAATGTAATAACATGATTTTACATCCAAGGACGCGCCGGCTGAGGTACCGCCGAGCTACTTTTAAAAATTCATTCGTCTTATGATGCACGTGATATTATCTAATAACGGCTTCTCATTGGTGAAAGCTACAAAATAGCGGGTTAATGTCACAGAAAAATAGCCCTTAATTACTTCGAACTGTCATTGGACAAATCATATTAATAATAATATATACTTATTTTGAATTAACTCGGATTTATATTTGATGATTATATTATATTAATTGTGTTTCAAATAAAATAATGTATGCATGTCTGTAATAGATTCATACACGATAAAGTAGTTATTAATGTAAACTGTGAATGTGTGTGTTTGTATTGTTGATATGCCTAATAAATAAATAAATAAATAAATAATAAATTGTTCTTTAGTTGGCTAGCCGGCTAATAAAAACAAGTTTGAATTTCAACTTTATTTCTAACGAGATAAGGTTCCTATAATCTCCCACCAACACTCCGAATATATCGGGTTTAAATACACGCCAACGACATATTGACTTAAAAATCCAGTTCAATGTCGAAAAGACAGATTGCAGGAGATTAGGATATGAAACAAAAAAAAGGTTAACAAATAATGTTTCCATTGCTCTCGTAGGTATTCGTGTGGCAACCATAGTGGGCGGCATGGCGGCGGTGAAACAGGAGCGGGTGCTCCGCAGCGGACCCGAGGTGGTGGTAGCGACCCCGGGCCGGCTGTGGGAGCTCATCAACCAGGGCGAGCCACATCTGCAGCAGTTGGCGGCTGTCAAGTGAGTGAATCTTAGATCGACAAGGATTAGTATACAATAATTATTGTCCTTCTATTTCTCTATGCTATGGGATATAGTCGTGACGTCATATCATTATATTAATACATGAAGCAAAAACTTTCAGTACCTATAGTTTTACGAGAATTGTACAAGCGGAGGAGTATGACATTTGGCTTGAGGAAGGTGTGCAGAAAGCTAATATTTATTAATTATTATTTATTAATAATAATATTTATATTAATAAATATAAATTAAAATTAATATATGCTTAGAAATACATAAAAATAACAACACACACACACACTACCTCAGATTATTAACATAAACTAGCGTGAGTTTTAATTTTGCATTAAAATTTTGTTACACGTTGGTGTTTGTCTATGTGTCACAACATTTACTTTTATTTTTTCTTTATAAGAGGCAAAAGAACCCTAATAAAGTTAAAAGCTGAAAATTATATGAACATTATTATGGCCGAATTTCCACCACAAGGCGTGCACAAGCTGTAGTCTCAATAAATCTTTCTTCTCATTGTAAACACAAGAAAATCGGTATTATTTGTCATGAAAAAATCTTAAATCTGTGTCACATAATGTCGTGCAGCATTCATTAATTGTACAAAAAATGTTTACTCATAATATATATTTTAATATTTTTAGATTCCTCGCTATCGACGAAACGGATCGTATGGTGGAGCGCGGCCATTTTGAAGAGCTAGGACCCCTACTGGAGAGACTCAACTCCGACGACACGCACAGAAGCGCGCGACAGAACTTCGTCTTCTCCGCGACACTCACTCTCGTGCATGAATTGCCCGGCCATATGAAGGGCAAGAAGGTATACTCGCTACTTGTTATTAATTTGTATTTTATTTTAATAATAATAATAGCTCCTCACACTAGTGCCCAAGTTTATGCGTAGTACACAATAGCACTCTCTCTTCCTTTACTCTCGAAACCTAGTGAGACGGATGATCGACACGACTGGCGAGAGATCGGGCGCAGGGCCCCCTTTTTACATGCCCGTTCGACGCATGGATCATCTTTCTTGTCAGACAATCGGGTGATCAGCCTGCATTGTCATAATCAAACTTGGAAACAAACTTTTTGTTGTTCCAATGCGGGAATCGAACCAACGACCTCCTAAAAATTAAGTAAATTATAACCTAAATAAAAAATTTAAAAAATGTAAGTAACCCCCGAATAGTCAAGCAGTGAGCCAGCTGATGATGATGAATTATAGTTGAGAACACTCACGATAGTGTCAGCTTTCAAATAAAGAAAAACTTAATCAAAATCGGTTCATCCGTTTAGGAGTTCGATGCCACGGACAGACCCACAGACATACACGTCAAACTTATAACACCCTTCTGTTTTCGTCGGAGGTTAAAAAACAAATTGAGAACACAGTATCTCTTTTGCTTTCCCTCTTTTATTTATTATTGCACATGCAGTGAATAAAATATGTATGCTTACAGGTGACAAAAAGAGGTAAAATCATTAATAGAAAAGTGGAGAAAATGACTTCTCAACAGAAAATCAAGAAGCTGGTTAATATGATCGGCATGACCGATCCAAAGGTCGTCGACATCACGACACAGAACTTAGGTATATGTTATATTATATAATACATTTGAATTGGTGGGTGCTACACATTCCGTATTAATTTTATGATATTTGGATCGTGACTCAGGATTACGATGTTTACCGCGTTTCTAGTTTTTCGTATCACAATCACTGAAAGAAAAAAGCTAAAAATAAAAATAAAAATAATAATCTCATGGTGCCATAAGAACATCACTAGAGAAAATAATAGAAAAAATAAAATTTGTACACCTAGCGCCATCTGTGTATTGAGCCGTACTTTATACAGTTAAGTTGTAATGTAAGAAATATAAGTAGATTCTGAAAAGTGCCGCTATGTCCCTGTTGCGACGCGTGTCGACGCAACTAGCGGCTATCGAAGTTTTACTTCAAAATTATCGCTTCATCAATGTCAAGCGTAGCACTCGCCATTCAATATTACTATAGTCAATATGTTTTTTTTAAAACGTTATTAACCATTGAATACCATTATTGTTGACAAGGTACGGCGGAAACGCTCACCGAGTGCAGGATAGCGTGTTCCCTCGAGCACAAGGACGCGTACCTGTACTACATACTGAAGCGCCACCCCGGACGTACCATCGTCTTCTGTAACTCCATTGGCAGTGTCAGGAGGTAAGCAATGAGGGTGTTTGATATTTTGTCTGCCGCTGGGGGGCGGACCCAACGCACACAAAGCGTCATCTGGTGGCGTAAGTGGTATCAAAAACGGTCAAATAGAATTTTCGATTCTTTTTCTGTCCCCAGGCAGGACGCGACGGTCCTTGTCGGGTCAAAAAGCTGTCAGATGTCACGAATTTAAAAACTCATTGGCCCAATTATATTTTACGACTTTAAACTTTACCTTTTTACACAATTAAACTAACTGGATCTTGACTTGTACGTGAATAATGAATACGTAAGGGTCCCATATACGGTCCGGTTTTCCTTCAGTTCGGCCTGAACGGATGCAAAATCGTATCGTCTGTGTGCATTTTTGAAATCGCATCAGTCGGCCGGATGGACTGAAGCGATTCGTTCCAGTGTTGCCAGCTCTGTTCTTGCGAAACTACAAAACACGCGTAGATTTCTACTTAAAAGTACTAAAAGAATACTTATTTTTTACGTACATACGTATTTTAGGTTTTGTTATATTGAAATTTTGTTATTTATTGAATTTTATTATAAATGTTATCGTTAAATTAAATTATACTAGAAAATATTACGCATATAGTAATTAAACGGATAGTTTTAAGAAAATTACGGATGAATGCTACAATGTATTATTATGATAAGGTGTAATTTTTTAAATTTTTTTTTGTGCCTAACCTAGGCCACTGCATATGATTACTGTCTGGCTCTTTCCTATAAAAACACTACTTACAACTAAATTCCTAAAAGGAGGGATAAAATACATAATTTAGTACTAAAACTTTGTAAAATAACTAAGTTGGCAACATTAATACTGGACTGTACGGATGGACTGAACGGACCATGTGTGACCAATCGCTCTCGCCAGAGCTGCGGCCGTGCGGGCGTGTATCGTGTACTTGTACAGTTGAGTTGTTGTACGTAGTGAGTTAACAATTAATAAACACGACCGTAGCTCGCGGCAAACCAGAACGAACTGATGCTATTTTTCCGTGTGTGTGCTCGAATCCGTTCAGGCCGGAATGACGTCAGTTGGGTCGGATGCGATTTTTTTCCGTGTAAGTGCTCGAATCCGTTCAGGCCGAACTGAAGTCAGTTCTAACTGAAACGATCGGCTTCTCGTCTGTGTGGACCTTAACAAAATTACCTCATTATGGAATCCACCGCGCGCGTATAATCTCAGTCCTTACTTAGCTAATAATAACTAAGTTTGATACAACGAAACGTATTCAAGTAAAACGCAAAGCCTATATACGCCATAATACGAACGTAACGAAGATAGTATAAGACAGTATTCAGTAAAGCATTTTTAGGGTTCCGTAATAATCGAGGAACCCTTATAGTTTCGCTCTGTCCGTCCGTCTGTCCACCTGTCTGTCCGCGCTTCTAGCTTCTGTAATTATGAATATAAATGGATTAAATTTGGTATAGTGATAGACTGTGTATAGATCTCGGTTTGGCATAAAATAATAATAATTGTATATTTTAGGGGTGGCTCTCCATGTATGTGAAGTGGGGGTGATTTTTTTTTCATTCTACCCCATCGTGTAGGGTATCGTTGAATAGGCTTCTTTAAATAAAGGTTTCATACATGACTTTTTAACAAAGTCGACCATTTACGAGAAATCGGCCTCCAAAGTGGTTTATAAGATGGTCCCCCCCTGGCATTTCTAGACTATAAGACTTAGAAACTTGCAATTTTCCATGCTTATGATAATAGATCATGCGAAAAACTCTTTAGGAAAATTATTTTAAACGAAATCGGACAGCAACATTTGAAGTAATTTGAAAAAAAAAAATTAAATACTCGATTATAGTTACGGAACCCTCCTTAGACATGCTCTTGGTATTATTTTTTTTTACTTGAAGTGGTGCGGACTTCGGACTTGTCCCGAACATTAGCTCAAAAGCACGATGAAAGGGGTCCGCGGATGTGTTCATTGAGTTCCCGTAGTCTCTATATTTCGTCGAAGTTGGCCGACGCAGGGGTTTTAGTTGGTAAAAATCCCACATAACCTACTCTTGCCAATGTCCCCAAGGCAAGGCAAAAAACTTTTTTTTTTGTTTTCGCAGGGAAAATCTTCGCAAGATAGCTAATCTTCCGAAGATTTCCCCTGCGAAAACAAAAAAAAAAAGGTTTTTTTTCTTATAAAAAAACAAACGCAACTCATTTGATTATGTACGAACGTCATTATTTTGATGGTTCCAGGCTAGCCCAGCTGTTCGGCATACTGAAGTGCAACCTGTTACCGCTGCACGCCAGCATGCCGCAGCGGCAGAGATTGAAGAACCTCGAAAGGTACGAAACCCTTAACACCTGGTGTTTTTATTTTGTTTTTACGTAATTATGGTATACACGTAATAAGGGATATCTTTACAATTTTAAATTTATTGCCTACTCGTCATTCTGATGCATACGCTATATTAGGGTCACCCTGGGACGATACGCGGCGCTGCACATTTAAGGTAGCTATTGAAAATTGATCTGTATTCACTACACAAAACTATACACGTTTCATATGACATCAGTCATACACTGCGCATGCGCTGTGCAGCGCGGTGCAACATTCGCTGTGCAGCGCGGTGCAACATTCGCTCTGCAGCGCGGTGCAACATTCGCTGTGCAGCGCGGTGCAACATTCGCTCTGCAGCGCGGTGCAACATTCGCTGTGCAGCGCGGTGCAACATTCGCTGTGCAGCGCGGTGCAACATTCGCTGTGCAGCGCGGTGCAACATTCGCTGTGCAGCGCGGTGCAACATTCGCTCTGCAGCGCGGTGCAACATTCGCTGTGCAGCGCGGTGCAACATTCGCTGTGCAGCGCGGTGCAACATTCGCTGTGCAGCGCGGTGCAACATTCGCTGTGCAGCGCGGTGCAACATTCGCTGTGCAGCGCGGTGCAACATTCGCTGTGCAGCGCGGTGCAACATTCGCTGTGCAGCGCGGTGCAACATTTATTCATTTATTTATTTCTAAACTTAAATCTATCTTTACAGGACCTTATCCTAATATGACAGACTAGTAACTAATAATAAACAAAAAACGTCAAAAACATAATAACTAATAAAGTAAATTTCTTAGATATCTAGATAACAAGTTCATACAACTACTGTGACTAATGACTTACTTCAGGCATCTTATGAATTAAAACATACTATAAAATATGCAGCCTTAGTAAAGTCATTCAATGAACTATCAAATATATCAGCTTTCTTGTCTACCGCGTTGAGCGTGCGCAGCGCGCGCGTCAGGGGCGCCTGCTGTAGCAGGTTGGTGCGTGCCGCCGGAACCGCTAACAGCTGCGGTCGCCTCCGCCGTTTCATGTACCTATCCGGGACGCATAATCTCACTTCTCCCAGTATATTGGGATTATACATTTTTCCTCTGAGAACTTTAAATAAATAAGTAGCAAGCGTTACTTCTCGTCTGACCTCCAGTTTATAATATCCTACCGTGCCAAGCAAAAACAATGTTGGATATAGTGTGGGGTAACCAGGATGTATCTTGTATAATTTAAAATAAAGGAATCTAATGAATTTATATTGTATTTTTTCCAACATCCCTTTATGTTTGGCTTCATTCGGACTCCAAATTGCATTCTAAATGACTTTTGAACAGAGTCTCATATAACGCTTTTAAAGCTTTTATGTTTGTAAACTCATTGGCCTGGCGTAGAACAAATCCTAGATTACGGTAAGCTTTTTTACAAACCCCCACAGTATGCTTTCTAAAATTTAGATCTGCAGTAAAGTGAACTCCTAAATCCCCGACCTCTGTAACACGCTGTATCGGTTGCCCCTCCATGTGATACTCGTAATGACTAGGGGCACGTCCACGAGTAAAGGATAGCACCGAACACTTTTGTACATTAAAGTACAACTTGTTCTTTTTACTCCAATCTACAACCCTGTCTAAATCCCGCTGTAGTATGCAATGATCCCTGGCCTGATCTCTTACCACTTTTATAAGTTTGAGGTCATCAGCATACAGCAAATCTAGAGACTCCTCGACTATTTTAGGCAGGTCATTAATCATGACAATGAAAAGAAATGGTCCCAAATTGCTTCCTTGACTAACTCCAGATCTAGTGTAGTAAGGCTCCGAATGGCATTCGCCACAGTCGACAAATTGACGCCTATCGCGCAGGTAGTTCGCGAAAAACTTTAGCGTGCGAGGAGTGAAACCGATATCGGCCAGCTTACGTAGCAAGACATCATTGTCGACTGTGTCAAACGCTTTCCGGAAGTCCAAGTAAGTAACATGCACCTGCAGCCCCGCATCAACTGCTGGAATTATGGTTACTAGCTGGCTAAGTAAATTGCTCGTCGTACTTTTTCCCGGACGGAAACCATGCTGTTCGTCATATACCACTTGGCTACTCACCTATGCGTACACGTCGATGTGGATAGCCGCCTGGAATACTTTTGCAGGTGTTGAGAGAATCGCCACCGGTGTGTAATCACTAGCTTCCCTACCTACTTTACCTTTAGGCACTGGTACCACTAGCGTTAGTTTCCAACGGTCAGGAAACGTTGTTTTAGTAATACAGCAATTAAACAAATACACCAATGGATCCACCAATGTCCTTCCACAGTCCTTAAATATAAAAGGAGGTATGCCATCCGGCCCCACTGAACGTTTGGCCGGCAATTAAGCGAGCGCGCGCCGCACCTGGGACCGCTCGAGGCTGCCGAGATGGGCCCACGCACTGGCACCGTTTTGAGAACCCGCAGCGCTCGCCGCCCCTTCATCCAGTGAAGCCGGCTCCGTGCTGTACACTGAGTGGAAGAACTTTGCAAACTCATCTGCACATTCGTTCTGCGAGTATATTTCCGTCTCTCAATAGTTTGTGTTGTCTACAGTTTCCTTTTTTTCACCTAACGTAGCTCCAAAAAGCTTTCGGGTCCGAAGCCAGGAGCCGCTGTACGCGGTCACGATAGGCATCATGCGCCGCATCAGTATCCGCTTTGACTCTCGCCCTACGCCGCTACCTAAACCCTATGTTTAGTAACAATATTTTTAATAGTATCGGACGTATACCAGACTGGATAAATATGTTTCCTTACATTTTTATTCTGTCTTTTGAGAGGTACGCATGTGTCTACAGCCACTGTGATCTTATCATAAAAAAAAATTTAAAGCTAAATCTGGAGTACATGTCATTCGACAATTGACTGTTGATAAAAGATGACACAATTGAAAATAATCTGTTTTTGCAAAGTTCCACTGCTTAAATAATACGCGGCGTTGAATATTACTTTCGTCGGTCGTAGAGGATATCTGTAGAGCAGGCGCGGAGGGCGTGGAGACGACGACGGCGACCGCGAGTGGCGGGTGGTCGGCATCCACCGGCTGCAGGCCCTCCAGCTCGGCACAGACCGTCACGCCACTGCGCCCGCTCAATACTAAGTCCGCGAGTGGCGGGTGGTCGGCATCCACCGGCTGCAGGCCCTCCGGCTCGGCACAGACCGTCACGCCACTGCGCCCGCTCAATACTAAGTCCGCGAGTGGCGGGTGGTAGACACCCACCGGCTGCAGGCGCTCCGGCTCGGCACGGACCGTCACGCCACTGCGCCCGCTCAATACTAAGTCCGCGAGTGGCGGGTGGTCGGCATCCACCGGCTGCAGGCCCTCCGGCACGGCACAGACCGTCACGCCACTGCGCCCGCTCAATACTAAGTCCGCGAGTGGCGGGTGGTAGACACCCACCGGCTGCAGGCCCTCCGGTTCGGCACAGACTGTCACGCCACTGCGCCCGCTCAATACTAAGTCCGCGAGTGGCGGGTGGTCGGCATCCACCGGCTGCAGGCCCTCCGGCTCGGCACAGACCGTCACGCCACTGCGCCCGCTCAATGATGATGTCTAGATGTCTGTTATTACAATTAGGTACGCTGTTACATTGAACCACTTTACAGTAGGCCGCAAAATACTCGTAACAATGATATTGAACGAAAACAAATCTCCTAAAATTATTACATTATTATTATATTTATTACATACACTCTCTAGTATCTAAATTCTAAACATTAACATGTACTCATTAACATACCATTCTATATCTTACAATGAAACGTGCATCTTCTTTTGTAATCAATAAAGTTCAGTTTTGAATAGCATAGCGGAGCATGTCGTGTGTCGTATCGTTTGTATGTGACATTAATTTTTTTTTAAATTGCAGTTATTAGTGCCAATTTCTCCAACGCTTGCTAGTGTTAATCGTATGTCTAAATATCACGCCTTCTCTTTCGTTAACACGAGGAACGCGATATTTAATCGACAATCAACTTTAACAGACACAAATTTAGCAGGCCAGCATGATATATTGTTAAATCCTTATCAAACTGTGAGACGTCTGCACCAGGCTCCGAGACGACCCGCACGGCGCGCTGGTGGCGACGGACGTGGCGGCGCGCGGGCTGGACATACCCGATGTGGACCATGTTATTCATTATCAAGTACCCAACACCGCTGAGGTAAACGTTTCATTGTTACTTATTGTATGTACAAATTACGGTTCATTCATTATTATTTTTGTAGATTTATGATGCAAATTGTTAAAAAAATATATATCTACATTCGTATAGTAAATTGACGACCTCTGTGGCTCAGTGGTTAGCGCGTTGGCGCTCAAGTCGCGGGTTCGAATCCCGCCAGGGAGCAGAAAACTTTTCTGTGTTGCTAGGTCATGGATTTGTATATGTCTATTATATAATAAAAACTTAAATATATGTATTATGTATAGTATAAAAGTATTAAATATAGTTCCGTTGCCCTGGTACCCGTAACACCAGTTCTTCGAGAACCTGGCACGGGACCAGATAGATGTGGTGTGAAAGCGTCCGCGTGGATCCCCATAGCACCTCCGTGGGGTATGTATTTTGAATCGAATCCTTTTTTAGCGGATTTCTACGTCGTACTAGGTATTATATCCTATCTGCGTGCCAAACTTCAACGCAATCCTATTTATATTTCACTACACAAACTTTGGACCCCTTTAGGGTTTTTTCCAAATCCCTTCTCAGTGTGCTTCTATGTAAGTAAGTCGGTGGGGAGCTCTCCTTTTATATTGGGTCACATATGAAATTGGTTTTGTAAAGGAGGAAAATAAGGTCGATTTTTTTAAACATAATATATTTATTTAATCAAAGTATAGGCCATTGCTATCTATGCACTTTTGCCATCTCATAGCTAGTTCATTGATTCCTTTACTAAAAAAACCATTTGGACAGGAATCAATAAAATCTTTGAAGGCGCTTTGGACTGCCCCATCGGAGTTGAACTGAAGTGAAAACAAGGTAATCTGTTGGAGCAAGGTCCGGGAAGCACGGTGGATGTCTTAGACATTCCAATTGAAGCTCCTCTAATTTGGTAGCCGTCTGTTGTGCAGTGTGTGGTCTAGCGTTGTCCTGAAGTAGCACTGGCTAGAGCGAATGACCAACCTCGGTTGTTTAGCAGCTAGCTTTTCCATCATGATTTGCAGTTGCTGGCAATAGACATCTGCACTTGTCCACCAAACACTCACAAGTAACTTTTTTGAGTCAATTTTCGCTTGGGGTAGGCTTTGGCTGGTTCGCCAGGGTTCAGCCATTGCGATGAGCGTTTCCGATTATCGTACAGGATCCACTTTTCATCACAGGTAATGATTCGATTTAAAATCCCTTCATTATTGTGTCGGTTGAGTAATGTAACGCAGCAGTTGACGCGCGTTTGTCGGTTTGCTGCACTCAATTCATGAGGTACCCACATTTCAAGCTTTTTCACCTTACCAATTTGCTTCAATTAAAACACCGCTTTTTTCACTAACACCGCAGTCTGCAGCTAACTCGGACGTTGTTTGCGATGGATCCTCTTCCACAATAGCCTTCAATTCTTTATTATCAACTTTGGTCTCCGGCCGTCCAAGTGCTTGTTATGCAGGTCCAAATTTCCAGAACGATAACGTTGGAACCAAAAACGCACTCTGTTTTCTTTTGCGACACCGCCGCCATACACATCATTAATCCTTCGAGCCGTTTCTGCAGCACTGGTGCCACGGTGGAACTCGCACTCGAAAATAATACGATATTTCAAGTTTTCCATTTTGTAAACAGAGTGACGCAAAGCAAAACCAAAAGAGGAAAAAACAAATGAATTACGGTTTTCGAAACACAAATGCATGAGTAAATAGCGGTATAAATTTTAAATTGGAATTCCTAACCAAAGAAGATATATTTGAGGTCAAAGTGGCCAGTACGACAAAACGCCAATTTTATACTAAAACTGATAAAAGATGGCCCCGCGCGAGTTTCTTACGCCGGTTCCTCTCGCCGGGCGCCGGGCGCCGGTCGCCGGGCGCCGGGCGCCGGGCGCCGGTCGCCGGGCGCCGGGCCAGCTAGTAGCTCCCGGACCGGTGGGGGGCATCATGTAGATCGACGTTCAGAAATTGTATAAAAATACCTATTTTGAATAAATTTTTTTGACTTTGACTTTATATGTGAGGATCTAATATTTAAATAGGTATTATTTTTGGTACAATTCAAAATTAATACATATAAGTAACGTAACTCGTTATGTGTGAATTGACTTGAAAGTGATATTATGTTACTCCTAAGTAGTAAGATACAGAATATGATAAAACTTAACAGGATGTGATAAAACTTAACAGGATGTGATAAAACTTAACAGGATGTGATAAAACTTAACAGAATATGATAAAACTTAACAGGATGTGATAAAACTTAACAGGATGTGATAAAACTTAACAGGATGTGATAAAACTTAACAGGATGTGATAAAACTTAACAGAATATGATAAAACTTAACAGAATGTGATAAAACTTATGTAAATGATTCAATGTCAAACCAAATGTCAAACAATGAATGTCAACCAAATCAATTATTTATACATATTGTCACGGGATTGTGGTCCGATATTCGGAGTAAAACGCCAGTTTCTTCTGAGGAAGTTCATTCGCTACGAATTTCCACACCGACACAGGTTACAACATAGGTCTTCCAAAACGCCAAAATGTCCAAAACGTAAGCCTTCATGATCGTAATTCGTAGCCGGAGTCGCATAGAGTAATTGCACTAATCACTTGAGGTATCGCTAGAAATTAACTCGATGAACACTCGTGGTTAACTGAACTGACGGCGGTCGGCGGCGGCAACAACACAGTTACTAGAAAGTTCTCGGTGTAGAACTTTCTAGATCTTTCTACATAGAACAATCCAGAACTTTCCAGCTGGGGTGAGAATGGGACAGTTCGAGAATGTTCTAGTACTATCCATACTAGAAGCTTTCTAGAACAGTCTACAAATTGAAGCGCCGTAACAATATTTTAAACAGATGTTATATTTTACAGAACTACGTGCACCGCAGCGGGCGCACGGCGCGCGCGAACAAGGAGGGGCTCACCTTGCTCATGATGGAGCCCGCGGAGGCCTACTCCTACGCCAAGCTGTGCAGGACCCTCAATAAAAGTGAGTCATTTACAGAATATTAGGTACCTAAATACATGGAAGAATAAATGCAGAAACTGATTGATGCGGCAGATATTCTGTTACATCACTATAACAGAATATCCTACTAATATTATAAATGTGAAAGTTTGCAAGAATGGATGGATGTTTGTTACTCTTTCACGCAAAAACTACTGAACGTATTTTGATTAAATTTGGCATGGTAGTAGTATAGGCTCTGTATTAAACCATAGGCTACTTTTTATCCCGGAAAAGTACAGTATTCCCGCGGGATACCCGATTGTATATTTACGCGGGCGGAGCCGCGGGCAACAGCTTGTATATAATAAAAAGGAATAATGATATAATTTAGTTTTGGTCCTGGAACTGACCTGAATTGTCAAATGCTTTTGCGCAAAACCTACATATTTAGTAGTAATATAGTATAAAAACGTACTTTGAACATTCTGCTAGACATGCAATATAAGAATACTTATTATTTTTCGAGTTCTGTTTCTAACCTCAAAAAAATCACATACAAAAATTACATACTTATATTATATTATTTTAAAAATATTTCGTATGATCATACATGCTTAAACAATACCCACAGCATCAGAGATACCAACATTCCCTGTGCAACTACACAGCATAGCGCCGCTCAAGGAGCTGGTAGCGGTCGCGCGGGAGCTAGACGCGCTCATGCTGCGCAAGCGCCGCGCCACGCAGGCGCAGGGCTGGAGAGAGAAGGCGGCTAAGGAGTTAGATATGATTATCGATGAAGATGACATGTATCCTTTATAATGTGATGACGTCACGTAGACACCATCAAGACGTTTTTACTTTTTTAGGGTACCGAAGTTTTACGTCTCGGTACTCTTACGGTTTCGTCATGTCCGTCCGTCCGTCCGTCCGTCCGTCCGTCCGTCTTCGGCTTACCGTCCAAACGGTTAGAAAGATGAAACTTTGCATGGATATGTGTATTTGCCGACAAAGTGTTAAAATAAAAGCACGAAAAATATATTTTTTGGGTTACACGACAAGTGGGGGTGATTTTTTTTCTGGCATCTACCCCATAGTGTAGGGCAGTAGTTCCCAAAGTGGTCCCCCAGGGGTCCACGGAGACTCGACAGGGGTCTACGTTGGACGTGACAAAAAATGGGAGTCTACAATCGTAAGCAGTGGTGCATGAAAATTAATTTGGTTTTGATAGTGAAGAACTAAAATGTTGGCTTGTTATTTTAAATAATATGATACCTAAACGAAACCTTCTCAAT
Source organism: Phengaris alcon alcon (assembly GCA_037179445.1). Lineage (NCBI taxonomy): Eukaryota > Metazoa > Arthropoda > Insecta > Lepidoptera > Lycaenidae > Phengaris > Phengaris alcon. Next base: position 151,578 of record JAYRCH010000264.1, on the reverse strand, counting down.
AAGACAATTTATAAATAAATTGGGGAAAAAAGCAGACATCGCGTATTTGACAGATTAAAAAAAAAATTTATGATCTCAACTTACAATTACAGGGGGACAGCTTCTGGTAGCGTTTCCCTCTTCATATCTTATCGAAGAAAGTTTTAGTGCCGTTACAAACTTATTAACAAAAAAAAAGGAACAGATTAAATATCACATAACGGGGAGATTTGCGGTTATTCCTTACAAAACTGAATCCAAATATTGATAATTTGCTGTCAATCCATCAAGTACATCCATCTCATTAAAATTATATTTTTTTTTGTAATTACCATCGTAGAAGTTACATTACGTTATAAATAAGTGTTTAAATTTGATTATATTACGACTGTTAAAACAATAATAATTATTATTAATGTAATAATTTATATATTTGAATATATAATATATATACCTACAACACAAGGAAATATACTATATTTCTTTTTACCACTCCGAATGGGTCGTTTTCTAAATAAAATTTGTGAGAATTGATTGGTCCTTGTGCTGAGTCACTGTAGATTTCAAAAAAGTAAAGTTGGATGGAGTCACTTTTTCGATTGGCCAACTTTGCTTTTTTGACATCCACTCATAACACAATGAATTAAAATTTAATTGAAAATTTGTTTACTCTACCTACTTTATTATCAAATAATTAACCCTATCAAGCAATCAATTCTAACCTTTTTTTTTCGAAAACTGTTAATTCGTCGTTGAAACTCAGCCACAACGCAAGTTTCCATAGATAGATAGATCTAATCTTCATTTTTTTGAGATTTAGAAATTGGTAGTAATGTAGAATGAAGATGCAGGGGGTCCACCGGATCCAGCAAAATGTTGAAAGTGGTCTATGAAACAAAAAAGTCTGGGAACCACTGGTGTAGGGTAGGTATTAGATAGGTATTATAAAAACATTGAGAGGTTGCTAAAACGATTTTTCGATTCAGGGACTCGTTTGTGAGATATTCAAGTTTAAAGCGCGTTTTTTTGTTAAAATAGGCCCCCCTCTAAAAGCTAAACAGCTGGATCGAAAAAACAAAAAAAAAATTATGATGATAGTCCATGTGATGACTTTAAAGGAAAACTATAACGGCTTATATATAACTTTGTTAGTTTAGGAGTTATAGATGTCTAACTTGTAAAATGCGCTTACTTGGATAACTTTGTACAAAAATAATGAAATAATAAGTAAACATGTCAAATGTTGGTATAATGAAATTGTAAATATAAAATAAAATGTTACGGAACCCTATGTGCAAGAGTCCGACTCGCGCTTGGCCAGTTTTTATTACATATCTATTTATGTACATTTGGTAGACTTAAACTTTCCTGTTTGTATGTTTGTGTTTGTGTCAATATGTATAATTCTCTACTCTATATTCTTGACTCTACTCAGTCCATCTACGCAAATGGATCCCGGTATTGATAAAGCTCTTAATGCTAAGAGGAGGCAGTTGGAGTCGATGCTCTCGAGGCCTCTGTTCCCTGAGGGATTCTCGTTCAAGTATCCCACACTGAACGATCCCTCAGCGCTCAAAGTCACGGAAGAAAATGCTTTACAGGTACATACATACATATTATATTGTGTAGATTAAATTAATTTTCATTACATTTAAATTTTACTCCATTAATTATTTTTTTTCGTTTAATATTTTGCTAAGATTTAAAACATTTTACAGGTGATGAAAAAAGCTCTAGAATCTGGTGAACTTAAAAGGCAAAAGAGAAAAAGCAAGAATCAACCGCTGTTACAGTTAGAAAAGATGTTAAAAAAATAAATTATATTTATTTTATAGAGATATTTTATTATTGATTAATTGACTTATTTATGTAAATATAGTTTTATTGGCACGTCTACACATAGATAGTTACGTTTGTGTGTATAACACGCACACTCTGTCACAATCTCGCGCGCTTAAGCTTTTGAGTATGAAGGAGACAAAATATATTTTTTTGTTTTTGCTCAGCTTAGAGTTCTGCTTACAAATACAGCGTGATAAATATATTTTTATAATTTGCCAGCTTATTGACGGTCATTTGTCATATCGATACTTTTTATGTGAAGGTTTGCTTAAAAATGTCTTCTGAGTGCTAAGTGTGAGTTTTTCTTTTGTGTGTACAGCGCCACCTAGTTGTAAACGCGACAACTAGGTCAAATCACATGCAAATTCCTAGTAAACGCCAAACGCGCTCACGATCGAATGCGAAAAGAAAAACTCGCACTTAGCACTCTGAAAAATTGTTTCCGGCAAAATATTGACATGACAAAACATTTATCATACTGTAATGAGAAATTGCATGACAGTACGTTCCCTCTAGCGTTTTAGTGGTCGCGACAAAAAAACTGCACTGTAAATAAAACTGCGATAATGCAATAGAGCTGAAAGTCGTGTAGAGTTGTCAAATGTCGTGGATACGAGGGCGAACATGCCAACAGAATTAAATTTACCTATAGTAACGCGAGACATGGGGACATTAATTGCATTTTCCTACCTATGGACAACATACCTAAATCATATCTATTTACGTTAAGAACACAGTGAAAGGTCAAAAAAATCAAAATAATTAATCAATGACGCATAATAGCGTTTTCATATTACGCGTTATCTGTCCGGAAAACGCTATTATAGGCATTAGCGTTTCTACATTGATTAGATCAGATATCGCGCCAGTATGTCATGTAGTGACAAAGATATACAGGTGACCTGAAATTCGATACATTCCTTTGAAAGACAGAAAGTAGACCTCATTTACAGTAATATTTTTCATGGCATCCCCTATCCGAAAGTTGATATTTACAAAGTTATTCTTTATTTTCGACTTTTTGACGTTGACATGACGTATTTGTAAAAATGTTTGTCTTTTTAGGTAATTTTTTTATGTATTTTAACCGTCAATGAGTCAAATATTATTTTTAAGGAATAAATAGGGACAAACTAAGCGAGAATTTTTCATTATGAGACGTGAAACAGAATTTACTTTTAAGAAAAATGCACATTTTTCTTAAAAACAGGTGATTTTCTTAAAAAAAATGTATGATACAATGCATACAAATATTCTAAATAACTTCCTTATCTCATTAGCTTTCCAAAAAGGTGCAAATGTCTACATAAAAATATGACGTAGTAAACATATTAGAAGTAAAATGAAATAATGTCTAAATCGATTTATTTGCGATAAGGTTAAAATAAAAGGAAAAACTTGAATTTAATTACATTTATTGTGTTTAAAAAATATCAATGTTTAATTAAATTTAATAATAAATATTCTACTTTAGGTCTTGTTCAAAATGTGAACCTCTGTTTCTGATACAGGCCCGTAGTCTTCTCCGTACCTCTGTTTTGATTATTCTGGTAGTAAGACTAGTTTTGATTTCTTCTGCTGCATTTCTTATGCGGCTTCTGAGCTCCTCTACAGTAGTTATGGGTGTAGTATACACCAAAGCCTTCACATGACCCCAAAGATAAAAATCACACGGGGTCAAATCGGGACACCGTGCTGGCCAAGGAATTGGCCCGCCTCGACCTATCCAGCGATGTGGGTAAGTTTGGTCTAGCCACTGGCGTACGCCGAGGCGGAAGTGGGCCGGGCAACCATCATGCTGGAAAATCATATTACGACGAGTTGCTATTGGCACATCTTCCATTAAACCAGTAATCTCCTCTTAGGAAATGTTCGTACATTTCACCATTTAAATTTTGAGGCAAAAAATGAGGTCCAACTAAATTATTATTAATTATACCCATCCAGACATTTAGACTGAATCTGGTTTGATGGGCCCTTTCTTTTTTCATCCTGGGGTTTTCTCCTTTTGGTGCCCAGTAATGTGTGTTGTGGAAATTGTTTATCCCGTCACGGTCAAATTTCGATTCATCCGTCCACAATATTCTTGAGAATTGCGATCCTCCATGTCTGCATTTATCATAAAACGGCAGAATTCCATTCTTCTAACCGGGTCTCCCTCTTCCAACGCTTGGACAGATGTGTAGTGAAATGGATGTAGACGCGCTGTGTGTACTGTAAACCACACCTTCCATTGACTCAATCCAAGTCTTCTAGCTGCCGCTCTTGTAGAAATAGAAGGATCATTTTGAAAAAGTGTTAAAATTATTAGTGTTAATGTATTATATGTTTCAATATAAATCACTAGATGTTTCCCGCGACTTCGTACACGCAAAAGAAAATCCCAAGGAAACGTGAAAACACACAGATCCTCTTTATAATATTAGTAGAGATAAAGCTGCCTCTAACATTATTGCACGCGATATCAGATATCGTTAATCGTTATCGTGTAATATAAAAACGCTTTATGCCGTGTTAACAATAAATCCAATTGCAGTAAACCTTCTAAGAAGTAAAGTAACTTCAATTTGACCTAAGTACCTACACGTGATTTATTTGTATTATCTATGGATTTATTGACATACTCTGTTTATTTTTTGGAACGAAGTTTTTTTTTAATTTATTTATATATGTCATCGGCTTATAACCATTTGCCAGTGTCAACTTAAAAAGGCGGGAAATAGAACTTTAGTTTCAATTTTCAACACCGTATTCCTATATCGTCAAGTCTAAAGTCTAGTCAAAGTCCAAATATATAGTCAGTACAGTCATACATTCAGTAAAGTGGTAGAAGCTTTACTGAAAGTTCCTAGGGAGTTTTGGCGGCCAACACAAAATAGCACGTTTTTAGAAGTTGTACCACTTGCCCACACTTGTCCACGTTAACGAATATTTAATGGTTAATATTCTACCAATATTACACATTAAGAATCGAAATAACACAAATTTATGAAGAAATACGAATTTCACAACGTCACCCATTGAACTCCCCGGCAATACATATGAATCTGCACTGACTATTTATTTGTATTTTGACTAGACTTAAGACTTGACGATTTAGTAATACGGTGTTGAAAAAATAAACAGGAATTCTATTTCCATTTTTCCCGCCTTTTTAACTTGACACTGGCAAATGATTTTAAGGCGTAACGCCATCATTAAAAACATAAATAATTATTAGACAAATGTAAGTAATTATAACTTGTATCTGCATGAGGTACCCAGAAGTCATTGCATGAGCCATTCCCTGCACTGTACGCCATCAGCTTTTCACTGAACATCTGCTGCATCACTCTGAAGTTGGCAACTCCTATTACAGGGAAAGCTATGCTAAAAGAAGAAGAAAAGTAGATAAATGTCACCATGACGTCATGTCATTGACGAGGCGTCCTACGTCAGTTGTCAAACGTCATTTGTTCTGTACGTATTTTGCATTTATTTTGGGATATAAAAAACCTAAAAACAATTTTTATCTGAATTAAATATGTAATAAGAATAAAAATAGTCTACTATTTAATAAGTAGCACATAAACAAAGTGTATAATTTTTATACAGTAAATATTCGTTTTTCTTAGTTAAACTTATGTAAAGTTGCGTCATATTTTCGAAACTCTTGTTGTTCTATTTTCATTATTCTGTTGTTGAAGATCTGGGAAGGTTTAATAAGCGTGTGTGTAATTTCGTTTGATGATATTGGACAATAGCAGCGAGATGCCTCCAGTAAAACGGGGCAAACGGGGGGTCAGCGACCAAGAAGACGATGACGAGGACTACAGGAAGCGCAGAGATAGAAATAACGAGGTGAGTTATTTATATTATCACATAATGAAGCAAAGGTGAAGTATACAACATGTACTAGTTACTACCCACTAGACAAAATGTACAAGACATCCTTAGGTCCCTACGCATGATAAGACTAACAGACTGTCACATAGAATGTATACAAACTACAAAACCATGTATTAGATTAGATAAAACAGATACATGTTAAGTTCCATAATAATTATTAATTACTTTGGTAATCATATTTCAATATGCATTATAATATTTTACATTGTAAATCTCCATCTATACCCAATCATGTTTACATAAGAAATAACATTAAATATTGTGTAATTTCCAATGTAGGTAATAAATAGTTTTAGTCATAAAACTTATATAATTTTTTTACAGGCAGTTAAGAAAAGTAGATACAAGTCAAAGCAGCGAACACAAGATACTTTCACCCGTGTTAACAAATTAAAAGAAGAAAATCAGATGCTTGAAGAAAAAGTGAAGACATTAACTAAAGATCTACAGTTTTTGAAGGATCTCTTCATGGAATATGCATCAAACTCACAAAGTTCCAAATTTGAGGGCATAGACCTGGATAAACTATTAGAAGATGCTGATGAAGTGAAAACTAGCCCAAGTAAAAACAGTAAATCATAATATTAATGTTGATTTTTAGCCCCCAAAAATAGAGATGTGTTATAAGTTGGACATGTGCCTGTGTCTGTCTGTGGCATTGTAGCTCCTAAACAGATCACCACCAATTTTGGTCTAGTTTTATTTTGTTTGAAAGCGGACATGATCGAAGAGTGTTCTTTGCTAAAATTCATCATCACCAGCTTGCTATGGGCTTACGATACGTGACATCAATTAGTACAAAACTAGGCTTGTATGTGAAGTATCAACCCAATAGAATTAAACATCATTATTAGTAATTATTATTATGATAAATTATTCTCTGTTATGTAATAAGTGATACAAATTACTACTATCATAATTATTATGTGTTTGAGGATGTGGTGATAGACCAATTAGCGCCACAATCATGAATCACGCTATTGAAGTTTTCTAAGATCAGCGCTATATATACAACATACAAGTGGGCGGCCTGGTCAAACCCTCATCGGCTTCAACGGACACTACACGGACCAGTCAGCAAGCAGAGCACGAAGCATCTCTCCTTGTCAGCACACGTACCTACAACGATCGGTTAGTAAGCAGAGCACCTCTACTGGTTAGCACGTAGCATTGGTCCAGCACAGTAGCACAGTTCCGACTCACTGGGACTCTCTACTGGAACCTAGCGACACAAGCGTAAGACGCATCTTTCGACCTCTGGTCTTCGGGGGTAGTGATGTGGCGGACCAATTAGCGCTACAATCCTGAATCGCGCTATCGAAGTTTTCTAAGATCGGCGGTATATTTACAATTATGGGCTTCGGCCTGACCGAGAATACCACCTCGCTCGGTCGGAGATCTCCCTTTGGGGCTTGCCACTATATTCCCACAAGGTACTAGGGAAGTTAATGTATCCCAAATTACATAAAGGGCAGTTGTAGTTACTAAGGTTAGTTATTTAAATGATTGGTGACTAGCTACATAATTAAAGTGATAAAAATAAAATAAAAAAAGTGATGCAACATATTATGTGAATTTAGTGTTACTTTATCGATTTATAGTAATAGTTTTATGTTGTAACTAATTGCATTCAGAAAACTTTGCCTGTAATTGTATTTTGTCTTTAAACTTTTTGTGTTTTTAAAACATATTTCAGGTTTTGTAATTTGAATGCATTTTATGTTAAAACTTGTAAGTTGTACATTGTGTAAATGTGGTTAACAAAAGTTATGACTATTTGATGAATATATTTTAAGATTTCACTTGTAATTTTTTTATTTAATAATATTTTCTGATTATTTCTTGTTCCTACCAAGACAGTTAAGTTATAATAAAAACAACATTAACAATATTAACAAATTTTATTTGCCTAGATATATACATAATAAAGTCAACCTATATAATAAGACCAACACTTAGTCTAGATAATCACAATGAGCAAAATGTACATTAATATTATTTGTGAGAAAAATATTTTTTTCTAAAAGAAATGGTTCTTTTAAAAAAAATATTATATCCTACCTATACCTACATATATTTAATAACTAGCAATGTCATAAACAAAAACTAAGCAATAAACTAAAATAATAGGCATTCAGCGTTTACGCGATACGGTAGACGATCTTATGTTGACATAAGAGCGTTTTCCCATTATCCAACCCGATATCACGCAGATATGTCATGAATGACAAAGCTTGGTATAATATGTTTAAATATTTAAATTTTATCGTGCGCGATATCGGATATAGTTTTTACGTACATGAAAACGCTAATTATAATAATTAAAATAAATATCTGCCACAGATAAAACATGTACATATTTTTTTTAAACCCCACTACCAAAACGAGTTCACTTTTGACAAAAGATATTTCATACAATTGAGAGTAGGTAGTTTTATTTCAAGTTTTTTTGAGAAAATGTTTATTGCTATAAAATGTAGTTGTGACTGGGAAAATATTGTTGAATGGATTTCAAAAGAACACACGAAATTGCGAGTAAATAAGCAAGCATATAATAGGTATTCTATTTATTTTGGATGAAAAAATAGTAAATTATTATTTATTTTAAGATATTAAGATGTGATAATGAGCAAGCATTTGTTGATAAGCATTTTTGTATTTCAGTTTCCTTCCAAAAGAGAAACTTATTGTTAAGCCTTCCAGAAGTACGTTGACTGTCATCATTGCGTCTTATCTGTTTGAACATGCAATTGCATCTCCACAGTAAGCATTATTTGATCGCAGTTCTAGCTAGTACTAACCATTACTAAATCGCTGTTGTATCACACTATTTCCACACATTGATGACGCCATCAGCTGACGCGCTGACGAGGTAGCACTTGTTACCTTCGACCAGCGTGACGTCGGTGATCGGAGCCGTGTGGTAGAACGTTCGAGACTCCACCTGCCGGTACACGTTGTCCTCCAGCACGGGTGTGGACGGATTTGCCTTGCAGCACTCCTGTATGACTGTGGTCCCGTCTATTATTAAACTCCTGGAATGACAAATTGAAATATTTATATACAAATCGAAGTTTTGTTGTGTAGTACAGATTTTCAGTCTTTAGACATCTACGAGGGCTGCACTAAAAGTATCGGGAATGGAATTTTTCCACTGTTCCTGTCATATTAAAATCTTTTTAATTTAAAACTCCTTGGTTTTAAAAATCGAATACCGTTTATTTATTTAAAAAAAGATTCTCGGTCTTGTCACAAGGTCTTGTTAAACTTGTTTAGTCGTTGAGAAAATGGAATTGACTCGAGAAAATTCTAGAGCGATGATTTATTATGACTTTCGAAGTGGTTTAACACAAAAAAAGTGTGTTGACCGGACGATTTCTGCATTTGGTGATGAAGCCCCATCCAAAACCACAATTTATCGCTGGTTTGCTGAATTTCAACGTGGACGTGTCAAGCTCAGTGATGATCCCCGTCAAGGTCGTCCAAAAACTGCAGTCGCCCAAGAAAACGTTGATGCTGTAAGCTGATTGAGGAAGATCGACATGTGACATACCGCGAAATTCAGGCAACTTTAGACATTGGCATGAGTCAAATACAAATAATATTGCATGAACAATTAGGTGTAAAAAAGTTGTTTTCCCGATGGATACCGCATTTGCTCTGTGAAGAGCAAAAAGCGGCTCGCGTTAATTGGTGCGTCAGAACTCTCGAAAGATTCCACGCAGGATCCTCAAATGCTGTATACAACATCGTATCAGGTGACGAATCCTGGATATACGCGTACGAACCCGAAACAAAAAACCAGTCACGAGTTTGGGTGTTCGAAAATGAGTTAAAGCCAACAAAAATTGTTCGTTCACGGAGTGTTGCAAAAAAAATGGTGGCCACGTTTGTCTCCAAAACCGGCCATGTTGCGACTATTCCTCTTGAGGGACAAAGAACGGTTAATGCAGAATGGTATGCTAACATTTGTTTGCCACAGGTCGTTTCTGAACTCCGTAAAGAGAACTGCAACCGCCGCATCATCCTCCATCACGACAATGCGAGTTCTCACACCGCGCACAGAACAAAAGAGTTTTTAGAGCAAGAAATCATAGAATTATTAGACCATCCGCCGTACAGCCCCGACCTAAGCCCTAATGATTTCTATACTTTCCCTAAAATAAAGAATAAATTGCGTGGTCAGAGATTTTCATCACCTGAAGAAGCTGTGGACGCCTACAAAACGGCCATTTTGGAGACCCCAACTTCCGAATGGAATGGTTGCTTCAATGATTGGTTCCATCGTATGGAAAAATGTGTCAAATTTCGCGGAGAATACTTCGAAAAGCAATAAATACATTTTTAAATAGTAATGTTGTGTCACTTCCTTGATTCCCGAAATTTTCAGTGCCGCCCTCGTATTTATACTATTTTTATTTACCGGTTTTATTAACCTATCTAACAATAAGGCTGGGACTATATGCTTCGGAATCCGGCACGCCGGTGAGAATGCTGAGCACTGAAAATAGAACTCTGCGCTAATACAATGGAGTTGAAAATCGAACACACGACTGTCGAGTCAAATGTCAATGTCATATGTGACAGCTCGACACTCGACACTTCCATTTTCAACTGTATTGTAATAGTGAATAGTTATTGGTAGACAGGTTATTGTCTAGCCTCTTGATAAATTTTTATTGACCATTTTCCAATCTGAGTTCGTGAAACGCGCGGTTTCAGGTAGACGTAACAGCTTTTTTGTATCTCGTCAAACCTGTCATTCACTGTAGAGTGTGGACACAATCTCAAAAAATGTTATTTTTAAACCGTCTCCCACAATATTACAAATTACAATGATCCTTCGAGCCGAATTTTTTAATGGGTAAATGTCCCACCACTGCAACTCCTGTGTAGCCAGGATCGACAGCGGTAACCGACCAATAAAACTATTTGATATGATCTCAGGGGTGTCCGAGGGACATGCTAAGTCTGACTTGGCACCCGCAACGATATTAATCAGAAGATTGTAGGAGGGGTAGGAAGTGTTCCAGTTCCCCTCCCCAGCCAAATTGTAATGACCAGAAATGCCAGAACTAGAAGGGAATAATATAAGTTACTAGACATAACTAAATTGATATGCTATGTACTAAGAAATAATTTAAATGACATTTATTTATAACGGCATAGTGATATTGGATTGTTTCCAATAGTAATTATGACTAAAGCGTTTGAACGCACGGAAATTCCTCTCGCGACCTGAGAGATCATCGTAATACACGACCCTAGAAACACAATAATAATAATAATAATATTTAGGGACGCTTTCACACCACATGAACCTGGTTCCGTGGTAAGTTCTCGAAGAACTTGTGTTACAGACAACGGAAAATTAAACACAAATTTAATACACATCCATAGACCCAGAAAGACAGAAAACTTTTTGTTCCTTGGGCGGGATTCGAACTCGACCTCCTGCTTGAGCGCCGACGCGCTAACTACTGAGCCACAATGGAGGCTATTCAACATTGCAATTCGTTCATCATGCCTCATCATGATCACACTCCCAGAGTATAATTAGATGCGAAGTTTTAGTATTGCGTCTGACCTGTACTTGGGCGCGAGCGTGTCGGCCTGCGCGGGCACGAGCAGTAGCGAGTCCTCGGGCTGCGCGAGGTCCCACAGCCGCAGGCGCGCGTCCGAGCCGCCCGTCACCACGCGCCGCCCGCCCGCCCCGCACACCGCCGATATGTACTGCGACGCCTGAACCAAAACGCCAATAAATCTAAAGCACTAGGAGATGGTTGCCTTCAAATATGATATTTGAAAGTGTTAAAAATAATTAATACATCTCTTTCTCAATAAACAATGTTTCTATAAAGAAAAATAGTGACGTCATAATAGGTTACTTAACCTTGTTTTTATTTATGTCCTAAACGCTTCATAATTGTTTAATTACACAAAAAAAAGTATATTACATTATTTTGAAACCTATAAACGTACAATTGAAAAAAAAAATACACTTTTCAAAAACCGCCGAAAACACTATTCGCCATGTTGGTTGATAGATTATCTGTGCTGTGACGCCATACTGGTACTATTTGTAATCTATGCGATAGTCCGTAGTAGTAAAATGACGGTGTTACGTTCCGTTTGACGTTTTGACATAAATAAATTTTTAAGATGTCATGAACTATTTATTTACAGAAACACGTTCCGTTTCACTACTACATATGTGTTTAGTGTGTGTATTGTCACATCCTTGCCGGAAGTTACTTCGAGGTGTTTTCATCAGTAGAAATTAAAAACCAAAAATACATACTTCTAAATCAACTTTATTTATCAATCTTAAGCTTTAATTTGTGTTATCGCCAGAATACGTTTTCCTAAGCCAAATACTAAAGGAAATACTGTTTAGGAAAACTATTTTGAGCGAAATCGGACAACACATTCTGAAGTAATTTGAAAACAAAAACCAACCTACTGTTGATAGTTACCGAACCCTCCTCGCTCTTCTTCAGGTTATGTTCTACGTAACACAACTCACACGTCACTTGCATTTATTTTTACTATTTTGCTACCTCTCGGCTACGTTCCCACGAGCGTGTTTTTGTGTGGTTCCCATTGTTGAAATGTCAGATTTGACAGCTCTACACGATTTTCAGCTCTATTGTATCAGCGCAGAATTCTATTTACAGTGCAGATTTTTCTGTAGCGACCACTAAAAAACGCTCCTGGGAACGTAGCCTTGAGGCGAGATTTTTTAGCAAATAAGAAACTAGGACGTCCACTTGCCGGCGCGCTGTACTGCAGCGGCTGCGGCGAGCTGGTGGCGGGCCACAGCGCGTACGTGCGCTGCGTGGACTCCAGGCACCACGCCGCCGCATCGCGCCCGCCCGCCGTCCACACGCACGACCCGCGCGTCTCGCCCTCGAAACACACGATGCGCCGGATCCGCTCCGCTAGATAAATTAATTAATATTTTTATAATTAATGTCACATTGTTACCAAAAAAACCATTGTTACTGTCAAATTTTTTTTATCACCCAACTTAATTCAGAAGCTCCCAAAACCGCAACAACTACTTTAAAATCTCCCTTATTTAGGGGGGTTTGTGTATGATTATGATTACTATAAATGCTACAATTGACAATTATAAAAATAATTTTCTGTAATATTATTCTGTCCTGTATATTATAGTTCCAAAATATTGTTTTCTACATAAAAAATCAATAGAAAGTCAAGGGACTTTTCCAAAGTATCAGAGAAAAACAGCAACATCGAATAGGTTATATAGGGAATAGGTTGTGTAAATATTTTTATTAGTAAGGACTAAGGAGGTAATAATATAAGTGTGACGTCGCCTTAAGATTTAATTAACTCATATCGCAGATATGCATTACGGTTTTAAATGCTTCCGTAGGTCGAGTTGTCCAAAGGTTTACAGACACGTTTACAGACTTACTAGTTTTTTCCCGCGGCTCTGCCCGCGTATATATATATATATATATATATATATATATGCAAACACACCGGCATATTTAGCGGAACACAAAAAAAGGTCCATAATTAGAAAAATATGGTTTTATTTTAAAATCTACTTACTACACTTCTTTTGTTATTTAAAGTTTCATTTGTTTTACTTAAAATGAGATCACATTAAGAACAGATTTTGCGAGTAAAGGCTATTTGTGAAAAATGGTACATTTTTGAGCTTTTTATGTAACCGGGAAAAGTGAAAATGAATATTAAAATAACAGTTAATTAAATTAGAAAAATGGTGATTAATATCGCGTATTTCCTCCACGTGCTCTTATTAAAGTTTCTACCCGGCTAGGCATACTGAGAATGATGTTATCGATGGTCTCCTGGGATAGTCTCCGCCATTCCTCAACTACGGCGATTCGCAGTTCACCCACGTTGGCAGGAGCTGGAATTCTGGACTTAACTTTTCTTTTCAGCAAGTCCCAAACGTGCTCTATTGGGTTCATATTTGGTGATCTCGCTGGCCACTCCATAACAGTGATATTCATATCATTAAGATAAGCTTGAGTTACCCGAGCGGTATGCGGCCGAGCATTATCCTGCATAAAAACAAACTCGTCACCGATATATGGGGCAAACGGTACGACATTTTCTTCTAAAACTTCTCTGATATAGCGGTCTGCAGTCAGACTCCCTCTGTCAATCACTACCAAGTCTGTGCGAGCTCCCTAACAAATGCCCGCCCAAACCATTATTGATCCACCACCGTATGCAACTGTAGTTTCAAAATTTGTCTGAATGTATCGTTCTCCTTTGCGTCTGTATATTCTTTGCCTGCCGTCAATTTGATTTAAGAGAATTCTGCACTCATCACTAAACAATACCTTACTCCATTGGTCCGCGTTCCAAAGTCGATGTTCCTGAGCAAAAGTTAACCTGTTTCTACGATGATTTACCTCGAGCCTTGGAGCCTTGGCGGGCACAAATGAACCCAAACCAGCTTCTTCGAACCTTCTTCGTACCGTACGCTCACTTACGGTTACACCCCGCACTGCTTCTAACTCATGTCGGGCTTGGACGGCCGTCAAACGGGGGTTCCTACGTACACGAAGCCGAATGAAACGATCATCCCTACTCGAAGTTTTTCTTTTTCTGCCTTGTCCTGCTCTTCTCACATAAGTGCCGGTCTTCCTGAACCGTTGGATACTGCGATGGATCGTTGAAACTGGTCGACGAAGATCTCTGGATATCACTCTGTAGGTTTGACCATTTCTTCGCATTTCGAGTGCCCTGGCAATCTCCGTTGGGGCTAAGTCAGGCATAATTCAGTCCTCAACTCCAAAAAGATACGCGATTAAAAAAAACTAACAAAAAACAGTATTTCAATGAAATTTTAAATCAAACTCAGAAGGAAGAAATACTCGAAGTTCGCTCCAGATAAGGTGTATTTGAATAAAATTAAAAAAATTGCATAAAATGTGATGTTCAGTTGTTTTCTTAATTTGAAAATATTTCTTTTTAAATTAAATGACGTATAAACCAGCCAGCAACCTTATATGATACTGATATCAAACCTTTATTATATGTTCCGCTAAATATGCCGGTATATATATATATATATATATATATATATATATATCCCACGTATCCCAGAGTATGCCACGGGAATATTGTAATTTTTCGGGATAAAAAGTAGCCTGTTTTAATCTAAAGCCTAAACTACTAGCGTACCAAATTTCATCGAAATCCGTTCAATTGTCTTTGCGTGAAAGAGTAACAAACATCCATCAATCCATACGTCCATCCTCACTAACTTTTGCATTTATATACTTATGTATTATCCTACTCCTACTAATGATATGAATGTGAAAGTTTGTGAGGATGGATGGATATTTGTTACTCTTTCACGCAGAAACTACTGAACGGATTTTAATGAAATTTGGTATGGTAGTAGTTTAGGCTCTGGATTAAAACATAAGCTACTTTTATCCCGGAAAAGTCCAGTATTCCCGCGGGACGCCCGATAGTATATTTACGCGGGCGCAGCCGCGGGAAACAGCCAGTCAATTTATAATAGTAGTAGGATAACATTAATAATTTTATGAAATTACACCACGTTTTCATCACCGACTCTTTTATGCCGCGTGAGAAGTAAAGTATGGGCACTCACAATTAGGGTGGCGGAGTGAAGTTACGGGCAGCTGGAAGCGCAGGTCCCACACGGCGAGCGCGCCGCTGGCGGTGCCCACGGCCAGGTAGCCCGCGCGCGCCGCGTGCAGCGCTGTCACCACACCCGCGCGCACGTCGCCGCGCAGCTTCCACGCGTTACCTGGCCACATAATGGTTATTTTATAGTTATGACTTGTGTATTGATTATGTTCACACACGATCGTTATTAAAATTAGATACTTGTAAAAGTAGATTTATTGAATTATTCGCTACTAAAATTCACTAGAATCTTTGATTGTTTTCGGTTAGATACACTTTCACTGCAAATGACTATACATACCCGGCGCGCGCAGGTCCCAGCCGACGAGCGCGCCGTCGTGTGTGGCGTACGCGATGACGCCGCCGCTCGCGCCGCCTGCGCACGCCAGCGCCGCCGCGCCGCCCAGCCCCGTGCCGCCCAGCCCCGCGCCGCCCAGCTGCCTCGACTGCGACAGGCACATGCGCCCGGACCCCCTGTCTACCCTGCGGGGACATAATGTTCATTGGACCACGCAGGAGCGAGGGCGAGTTAGAGAGGATGTTTGTTACTCTTTCACGCAAAAACTACTGAACGGATTTTGACGCAGTTTGGTATTGTAGTAGTTTAAGCTCTGGATTAACACAGGCTACTTTTTATCCCCAAATAGTATGGTATTCTATATGATACTGTATTTTAAAGCAAGTGACAAATAATCATGTGCGGACCATATTTTACAGATTACTGAAAAAAAAAAGTTATTAAAAGGCAATATTTTTGATCAATTCTCAACTTACGATGTTACCATTCAGTAAACTGCGATGTTAATGTGTTTGTAAAGAAGGTTAATCGTAGCATTACCTCAGCACGAAGATGGAGCCTTCCGTAGCGGCGACGAGCGAGTGCCCGCCCTCGCACGCCGCCAGCCCGCTCACCGGGCCCGCGCCGCGGTTGTACATCGACTTCGATCTGAAATTGTATTGCCATTACTGTCTGAAGGCAGATACAAGTGAAAAGTACGAGATTGAACACGCAAGGATCAAGTGACATTTATATAAAGACAAGGTTACGTCAACAACAGAATTGCCTGCTTAAAAATTTAAGCGCGCGGCATCCGCTCAGGCTGGGAGTATATGATCCGGAATCCGGCGGACCCGGGAAAATTCAGAGCACCAAAAATAGAACTCTGCGCTAATACATTAGAGTAAATGACCTGTTGACGTTGGCGTATCCCTGCAGCTTGGCGGCGTCCCACAGGCGCACGGTGCCGTCGTCCGAGCACGACGCGAACAGGCTGCGGTTCGCCGGCAGCCGCGCCAGCTGGTTCACGCGGCTCCTAGGGTACAACACTTTGTAGTAAGTTCGAAGGACCACAATTATTAATAGCGCAAAAAGATAATTATGTTTTAAAGTTACGTAAATTATTATTTGTAACGAAACGCATGTAAAATTTCTCTAGGTAATAAACCGCGACCACTGGAGAGTTCCATGTTTCGTTTATTTGACGACTTCTGTGGCTCAGTGGTTCAGCGCGTTGTTGTTCACCGAAGGAACAAAAGTTCTTCTGTGTTCCTGGGTCATGGATGTGTATTAAATATGCGTATAAAATAAAAATCTTAAATATGTGTATAGTATAAAAGTACTAAATATACTTTCCGTTGTCTGGTACCAGTAACACAAGTTCTTCTAGTACTTAGCACGGGGCCAGATTGACGTTGTGTGAAGCGTCCATAGATATTATTATATTATAATACAACACGCCATAACATATTTTACACTGTGAATAGTTTCAATTTATGTTCTATTAAAAAGATTTTCAATGTTTGTAGCGTATATAATTTGAAGCCGAAACACTTTGCTGAGCATACCTGTGTTCGTGCAGATACGCCAGCAGCTGGTTGCCGGGCCGCCAGCCGGCGGGCGGCGACAGATCCTCGTTCGAGTCTATGTGCTCGTCGTGAGATCTGCGGACGAACAGAATATAAGAATTTTTTTTCTAAAACTTAATACAATAATAAAATATGAATACAATGTCCTTCTTTTCAGCGCGTTATTTGATAATTGATATCATGTAACATACCTAAGTGACTTTTGGAATTTCTGTTGAGTACGCGTTATTAAGTTCCTAAGCTCCACTCGACACGGCGCCATGTTATCTGCAGAATGGTGTATACAATTAATTCATTAGTATGTGCTGAAACTTAAAAAGTATATAACGCTTTCATTGTTCTTTATAACCATGAACACAAATAAAGTGCCACACTCACTGTCCACCCTGCAAATCCGAAATGGCGGTCTTGAAGCGGACATGTAGACAAAAATGGACACAATTGACAGTAATGACGGCTGTATATGTAGTACCGGTGTTGGATTTGCAGGCTGGACCGTGAGTGGAGCGCCCAAAGCTAAACACAATAAGTTACGTACATTGCACGTAGGTGGAGCTGTGCGCGAGCTGCGGCGGCGGCGCGCTGCCCGCACGTACGCTCGCGCTTGCACTGGCGTGCACGCTTTCCGCTTGCGGTAGCGCTTCCGTCGCTACACAAGTGTTATGTTATAATTTAACTATATATCTTTACTATACGTTAATCATAAAATTTTTCACTAAACGGTTGTTTGTAAATGTGACATAAATGTAATAAGGGTTGAAAAAATATCTTCAAATGCGAACGTAGGTTCTGTGGCGTCAACTGCCTTTCATCTACTCGATGTCTTAATGTACGTATGAAGTATGAATGGACATACCTTTTGAGATAGTAGAGGTCTGTTCGGAGGTCTGTCCGAACATGTGTTGCCACTCCGTATTCATGTGAGTCTCTTGTGATGTTGACGTTTTTTGAACCCGCCTTTAAACAATAGTTTATGATTCAGGAAACGCAGCTTTCATAATTAAACCCCTTATTAAAAATCTCAAAGTAAAATCGAAGTTTCATTTAAAATTTAAAAAGTATGACAATTTCTCAGATTACGAATAATTAGCATTGCTCCGTGAACGGGCTAAAGCAATCTAGTGTGAAATGTACAATAGCTACATATCCCATAACATAACGAAATCGCCCAAGGCTTTTTGGTCGTACGTAAAGTCCAGAAATCAAGCCAATTTCCTCATTTAAGTTTAATAATTGTGCTTCTCGTAACGGGGAGGATATTTTAAATATGTTATGCGACTACTTCCACTCTAACTTTCTCTTCAGCAGCACCGTTTGTAACGTCGATTCCCTTTTCGAAGACTCGTTACAGTCCACGCCGCTCCCAAACAGCATTGCAGACATACCATCGTACGAAGTCAGAGAGTCAAAAGTAAGCAAGTTACTTGTGATTTGTTAATGACTGTCGACATTAACAAATCTTCCGGTCTAGATAAGATCTCACCGTTGTTTATCTGCAGATGTGCTGATGGCCTTACTGCACCACTACTGCACCACTTCCGATTCTCTACAAGCGGTCACTGGCTGAGGGCGTAATGCCCATAATATGGAAATCGCCATTTATAACTCCGATCCATAAAAAGGGCCAAAGGATAATGATCAAAAATATAGACCGATATATCTAAATATCGGTCTATAATTTTGAACATTTTCCTTTAGCAGTAGTAGAGTTTAGACTCTGCCTTTTTGCTAAAATGTTCGAAAGAATAATATACGGCCAGTTAAGCGCATTGTTAAAGCAAAGTATGAGGGAGAGTCAACATGGATTCCTTCCAGAACAATCGACTACTAGCAACTTGGTTATTTGTAGTGAATTCTTAAGTAAATGTATGTCAGAGCGAACGCAAGTAGATGTTATATACACGGATTATGCTGAGTGTTTTCCATGTCTTGATCATGTTGTTCTGTTGCGCAAACTACTAGACATTGGCATAACGGATGACTTGTTCCGATGGTTCATATCCTATGTCCACAACCAATGTCAAACCGTTGTCCTGAACGTATTTTCGTCAAGAACCTCGTTCATCCCTTCAGGTATTCTTCAGGGCTCTTTATTGGGTCTTCTGTTGTTTAATATATTTATCAACGATGTATCTTTACAATTTTCGAACTCCAAGGTATTGCTGTTTGCTGATGACATGAAGATCTTAAAACAAATTAAAAACCTTGATGATGCTTTTAAACTTGAGAACGAAATCAACAACTTTTAGAATTACTGCATATCTAATCGACTAGATCTGAATGTTACGTTTGTTCTTACAGCCGTAAACCTATCCCAATAACATATGATTATAAATTGGCTAACTTATCTATAACACGAGTTCACACCATTAAAGACCTGGGTGTAACATTCGATTCCAAGCTTCTATTTGACTCGCACATAAATAACATTGTTAATAAATCATCAAAATCACTTGGTTTTATTTCTAGGACTGCATCTGAATTTAATAACATAAAATTAATCTAAATTTTGTATTGTAGCTTTGTCTCATTTAGAACTCTACAAGAAGCCGCACTCATTTAGAATACTGTTGTCCAATTTGAAATCCCAATTGCCTCACATATATAGAGCGCATTGAAAAAAAAATAAGGGGGCAAGCGAGCAAACGGGTTACCTGATGGTAAGCAACTACCGTCGCCCATGGACACTCGCAACATCAGAAGAGCTGCAGGTGCGTTGCCGGCCTTTTGCGACCAGTCCAATTTAAATATATAAATATAATTTACCGAACTATTTGAAACGTTGCAAAAAATTTCATATTCTTCCACTGTTTTAGCGCAGAAAAATAGCCGACATACTTTTTCTTTTTAAACTACATACCGTAGACTGTCCCGAACTTGAAAAAATTAATATAAGTGTTCCATCAGTATCAGTCAGGAAACATCAACTTCTGTACGTTCCCCAGCTCAGTATCAACGAACTATCGTCGGGATTCCTGTTTTTAGATCAAGTAGAGCATACAATGAAGCGTCGACTTTGACTCATTATTCACTACTATCTAAAACATTAGTACACAAAAGAATAAACCTCAGTGATCACTTTTTTAAACAATAATTATTATTGTATATTTGTCTTTTAACATTGTTACTAATATTGTTTAACTCTTTGTTTGCTGTTTGTTTGCATTCTTATATTCTTATTTTAAGTTTTGGAGCGAAATAAATAAATAATAAATAAAAACTTTACTATACTTTACTTCTGCTATATACTATTATCTGAGACACCGATGCCCGTTGCCATGGTGGCAAGATTGTTATGTCAGTTTGTAAATATCTAGCAAATAAATATTACATGTTTTATTTGTGTTATTACTTCACAATAACTTCTATCTGCGAAAATTTTTGATTGGCCTTCTTGTAACTTGTAATATGTTAAAACTATATTTTGTTCTAGCTGTAAGTTTTCCTAAATAAATAAATAAAATATTAAAAAAAGCTGTCATCCTCATAACGTTTCTTAGGGGGCGCATAGGTAAAAAAAATCCTCGAAAACGTCTCACGCAATTTATGGCCGCCCCTTAGTACAAAATTAAACAAAAGTAATTATAATATTATGAAACAATCTTACCTGCTCTGTGTTGTGGAACCGTACATTTTGTCAACGTTTTGGCCAATAGCTTCAGTGGGGCCGCTGTCGAGCTGCACGGACTTGGAGATACCTATGCCGTTGGAGACCAGTCGTCCGGGCGTGTCTGATACATGCTGTATAAATAACACTCATATATAAGATTTTATCATAGTACTCTTTTATTTATGTAAGAATCTTAGTTAAATTACATTCACTACATCTCTTTCTCTAATCGTCGCTTAGTAACAAAAATCCAGAGCATAGTCACGTCATAGTGAGAAATAAAATTAATGAATATGATGAACGATGGATAAAATGTATTGGTGAATAAAATACCTGTGTCGCGGAGCTCTGTATCTTTATGAGGTGAGCGCTCATGGCCAGCAGCTGATTTTCTACGTGCTCTGTCATACCTTTCAAATGAATTTTAGTTTTACTATGTATCTGTTAATTAAATAAAATTGTTTTTAATTTACTTTTACTGATTGTATTGTTTTCATGTGAAAACTGAAATATGCTTACCATCAGAGGCTAATCTCCTGAAAAAATTCTTAAGTTGCTGTCCCATTTCAGAATACTGTGGCATCGTTCCCTGCTTTACCTATGAAAATAAAAAGATTTTTAACTTGTGTTTGTTTAACACACAATCATACATATTGAATGTTGTTAAAGTGACTCTGATTTATTTTGGAATTCAATACATTACAAATTATTATTTTTATAGAAGGGCAATTTTCCCGAGTTGAAAACACTTTGTTTGCGTACAAACGCCACACATTATTCATATAAGTGCGTGCGCGTGTACGCACTTATAAATACACGCGCACGCACTCATACGAACACGTACGCACACCATGACAAAGCTAACGTATTCTTGTCTACTCGAACCTTGAACCGTGCGTTGCGTCGCTCTCGAAGCGTCTGCACGAGCCTATTCACGTCGCCGTGGCGCAGCACCCCGTCCAGAACCTTACGCGGTATCGGCTCTGCTAGACTCTCCAGCAGTAACTCCGCTCGCTCCACCTGGAAATAAAACTAGAGTATAGAATGTCTATCGATGTAAGTGAGTACATATATATTATCTTTTAGTTTTAATTTGTGCTTATAGTTTCCTTCAATTTATGTAGCACGATTTATTAAAAAATAGTTTAGACTCAGTTTTTAACCGGTGCCTATAGTGTGACTCATATTTAACAATATTTAGTAATTAGCAGCTGGTGACTACCTGCATGAGTTTGTGTTTGAGGTGCGGCCACACGAGGGGCAGAATTTTACAGTGGACATCTATCTGGTTCATAAGGCCGGCGATGCATGACACAAACCCGCACACTTCGTGGCGTATCTACAAATAAAATCATGGTTTAAGTTTCAATTAGTAATTTCATGCAGATGTTTTTATCCTCGTATAAAAATAGCAAGTGCAGACGTGACAGCAAGAAGACTAGAGGAATGAAGTACAATCTTAGTATGAGCGAAAACTGAAAAAGTGTGACCGGAGTGGTGACGCGAGTTAGACAAATGTAAGTATGATATTAAGTTAGCAATAAGAGTTGGGGTGAAGTGAGTTGAGTTTAGTAATTTAACATTTTTGGCGACTTTAGTAGTTAATGCCGAAAATTCCAATTACTCTAGTAGTCGAAAATATTAGTAAATATTAACTATATAACTTAAGAACTCTCTTGACAAAAAACCACCCTTATTGGATATTTTTACGGACCCTTTTTCATGTATATGTGCTCCTTAATCCTTTCCTCTAGTCTCCATTAGCTAGCTAGCTTTAGTGTTTTCACGCTCTTTTTTATTTTTGTTTAAATAAATGGCGTCGGCTTGTAACCATTTGCCAGAGTCAATTTAAAAAGGCGGATATTTGAATTTTCGTTCAAATTTTCAACACCGTATTTCTAAATCGTCAAGTCCAAAGTCTAGTCAAAGTCCAATTAAATAGTCAGTGCAGTCAATGAGTCAAGTCAGTCGATTCAGTCAAGTGGTAGAAGCTTTACTGAAAGTTCCTAGAGAGTTTTGGAGGGAACACAAAATAGCACGCTTTTTGTAGTTGTACCACTTGGCCACACTTGTACACATCAACGAATGTCTAATGGTTAATATTCTACCAATATTACACATTAAGAACCGATATAACACAAACTTGACATTCCCGGCAAAACTCCTTCACGGTCTTACTTGTCACAAATGAAATTTGACTTTTTTTTTACCCATAAATTCGGATGCGCGAGATACACAGCGCTCTCAGCCAGCAGATCACACAGCGCGGGTTTGGGTAGGAGACCCAGCTCCGCCAAACTGGTCGCTGCGCGCAGAGCCTTTGCGATTATCCACTCCGACTGGTCTGTTAAACCCTGAAAACAAATTACATATACTCAGCGATTAAACTTTAATTTTGAACGTCATCCAAAATCGAAAATATAATACAAAACCGGGGACACTCAGTGCATTGTTCTTACAGCTGAATTTCTATCATCTTCGTCCAAAAATTCGATTACGCCATAGTACAGTTACAAATTTGTTCATTAGGACTATGGCGACATCCATTTATGGAACGACGTCAATATATTCACCACGAAATATAAAACACAAGAGGAAAGGGCATGTGGGCGTGGCCCGCTTGTCATAGTTAAGAACAGCGAGATTTAACTGGACTCACTCGCTTTGTGGTTGCTTAAGTATTGTGACATGTGCTGCCGGTGATTTTCATACGCGTTTTATTAAAGAATTCCATAAAATGACTCGATGTTCCATCCTCGAGTGCAAAAATGAAGAACGAACTACGATCAGATGTTTTTTTATCATAGGTAAGTCGTTATTTAATTTATAATTAATAAATAATCTTTCAGACAATCCTCTATCCATTTAAAATATTAGTGAAAATTAAGAATGACACGTATCACTATTTCAATAAAGTCTAAAATTGTATGAGCCTAGTCTGTCATCTACTGTCGAATAGTACAATCTGAAATTACATCAATCTATTATGCACAGACGCGGGTGGAACGAGCATTAGGGTTGTGACTTGTGATATCATCGATTTATTAATTTTAGATATAATTATTATTTTAACTAAAATTAAATTAGTTATCTAAACTATTGATTATTTTTGTTTTAGTTTTCCTAAAGATCCTTATACATAAATTATAGTTTAACAAAAACTAAAAAAAAAACACTCTTTTATAGAAAATCTAAATAAAAAATAAAATTTAATAAATTTGGATTAAGTATAGTATAAATGAAAAATAAATGTTTATTATTGTAAAAAAGCGTGGGGTGCAGTGTCTTCACCTGTACGTTTGTTTGTATGTAACCGACTTCAGTGGATTTGATTTTGATCCCCTTCAAACGGTCAGATTACATTTAAAGTGATTTTTGAAAGTGATATTATCAAAGTGAAGATCCTTCTCTCATATCTGCCAATAAAATGTTTATAACTATTGACACTATGCACCCCACGCTTTTTTACAATAATAAACATTTATTTTTCATTTACACTATTCTTAATCCAAATTTATTAAATTTTATTTTTTATGTTTTAGTTAGATTTTCTATAAAAGCGTGTTTTCTTTAGTTTTTTTTAAACTATAATTTATTTTTTGCTTTTTAGTACTCTTACTCTCATGCAAAGGATGCGGAAAGAAATTGATGAATCCTGGTGAATTTAATCAGGATAATCGGATATTTTAATCGAATTATTGCATTGTCATCGATCTTTGACAGGTGTGCAAAGTTTCAATTAAATCTGATCGTTCAAAGTAGGACAAAATCGAGCCCAAAGGAGTCGGTTACAAACAAACAAACAAACAAGCAAGCAAACATACAGGTGAAACTAATAAAAGCGTTATAAAAAGAGAAGTGGGGCCATCTGACTGAGTTCAGTAACCAAACAATTGGCCACATTGGGAGTTACATCGTAAGAACTTTGATAAAAAAAATCAAATGCAATATTTGTATAAATGGACTTGTCACTAACGAAATTTCTTACTTTCATAAGTTCATTGTTGCAAAAGACAAGGGGGGATTATTATATCCATCGCCCGATGTCTTTAAAATTTGCCAGACATCTGAGTTATGTTTGAAGGCGTGCTGGAAAAATAATATGTTTAAAAAAGAAACAATACATAACAAAATACTGCGCCAATTAATTGGAATTAATTTGTTTGACAGTATAAGCTTTCACCAAATAGGGGAGTTTCCAGCATCAAACCATACTGATTTGATTAAATGTATTATAGAACGTTACGTCAATAAAAGGTTGCATCATTTATTAAAACTTTCAGTTCCTATATCCAAAAGACAGTTATTCAATACATTAGTTTTATTTGAAGGTCAATAAAGCTTCTGAAAGATTTTGGTTCAAGTTTTATTTTGTCAACTTACCTACATTAGATTATATTTTTATCACGGCAAATTAATGTTAGAAGATATCCGTGTCGGTGTAAAACACTATGAGAAGTACCTATTATATCATCATAATGTGATGATGTACGGTTTGACGATGGTGTTGATGATGATGATTATCGTAATAGACATAGTGGCTTATGCTTGCAGTTCTTTAAACAACGCCGAAATCGCCAAACGTGTATCTATAAGGTGTCAGGAGTTCTGTTCAGTACTTTTGGATCCAGGGTATACCTTGGAGCAAAATCTTACTTTTTGGTAGCCTATGCTTGGGTTACTTCAGAAAAAGTCAAAATCACTATATGTGTCAATATAAATTTCGAGGAGTTTCCTCGATACCTCATGGATCCCATCATCAGGTCACCACTTTAATGCCAACGGGACGAACTTGGGATTATACCCTTTACATTAAAAAAAATAATTTTGAAAATCGGTCAACAGACAGCGGAGTTATCTTTGAACATACAAAAAGATATACGTAAAAACAAAGAACGTAAAACCGCCTCCTTTTTTGGAAGTCTTTGGAAAACTAGTAATTGCCCGCGGCTTCGCCCGCGTAAATCTCATTATCTTTTCCGTACTCAATTCGTACGAAATATCATGCAAATATGTCCAAGGATTATAAAGTTTCATACAATTATATTAAGTATATATACAGGGTGACCTGAAATTCGATACATTCCTTTGAAAGACAGAAAGTAGACCTCATTTACAGTAATATTTTTCATGGCATCCCCTATCCGAAAGTTGATATTTACAAAGTTATTGAAATTTTAAAAAATTTTCTTTATTTTCGACTTTTTGACTTTGACATGACGTATTTTTAAAAATGTTTGTCTTTTTAGTGTTTTTTTTTATGTATTTTAACCGTCAATGAGTCAAATATTATTTTTAAGGAATAAATAGGGACAAACTAAGCGAGAATTTTTCATTATGAGACATGAAACAGAATTTTCTTTTAAGAAAAATGCACATTTTTCTTAAAAACAGGTGATTTTCTTAAAAAAATGTATGATACAATGCGTACAAATACCTTAAATAACTTTCTTACCTCATAAGCTTCCAAAAAAGGTACAAATATGTACATAAAAATATGAACATGTAATAAACAAAGACAAAACAATCATCAGGTAACGTTATCTCAAGAATTACTCTACCTGAGGCGACCTTTTTTTTCAATTGTTTCCTTTGTTCAAACTTCGGGATGTTTCGGCTACTGTCGTCGCGGCCCTTTATCAATGAGTTACCGACTGGCTTAGAGAGCAAGTTTAGTAGCTAATATTAGTTTTAAGTCAACTACTGCCGTGTACGGACGTATTGTTGCTTTAAACTACACCCTTACTTCTACTTGTGATTTTTTTGTATCGCGATGGCTGCTTTTGAGTACGATGAATACGCTGACATCTTGTTTTGTTACGGACTTTGTAATGGTAATGCTGCTGCTGCACGAAGAACATACGTTGAACGTTTTCCGAATCGACGAGTGCCAAACGTTAGAGTGTTTTCAACAACATTTCGACGAATTCGGGAAAGCGACCGTGTTGATAGAAGACGTGGCGATTCAGGCAGACCTCGTTTGTATGCTCCAGAAGAAGAAGAAGAAATTTTAACACTTTTTCAAAATGATCCTTCTATTTCTACAAGAGCGGCAGCTAGAAGACTTGGATTGAGTCAATGGAAGGTGTGGTTTACAGTACACACAGCGGGTCTACATCCATTTCACTACACACCTGTCCAAGCGTTGGAAGAGGGAGACCCGGTTAGAAGAATGGAATTCTGCCGTTTTATGATAAATGCAGACATGGAGGATCGCAATTTCTTCTCAAGAATATTGTGGACGGATGAATCGAAATTTGACCGTGACGGGATAAACAATTTCCACAACACACATTACTGGGCACCAAAAGGAGAAAACCCCAGGATGAAAAAAGAAAGGGCCCATCAAACCAGATTCAGTCTAAATGTCTGGATGGGTATAATTAATAATAATTTAGTTGGACCTCATTTTTTGCCTCAAAATTTAAATGGTGAAATGTACGAACATTTCCTAAGAGAGGAGATTTAATGGAAGATGTGCCAATAGCAACTCGTCATAATATGATTTTCCAGCAAAACAGAGGTACGGAGAAGACTACGGCGACTACAGACTACGGCCTGTATCAGAAACAGAGGTTCACATTTTGAACAAGACCTAAAGTAGAATATTTATTATTAAATTTAATTAAACATTGATGTTTTTTAAACACAATAAACGTAATTAAATTCAAGTTTTTCCTTTTATTTTAACCTTATCGCAAATAGATCGATTTAGATATTATTTCATTTTACTTCTAACATGTTTACTACAACGTCATATTTTTATGTAGACATTTGCACCTTTTTGGAAAGCTAATGAGATAAGGAAGTTATTTATAATATTTGTACGCATTGTATCATACATTTTTATAAGAAAATCACCTGTTTTTAAAAAAATGCACATTTTTCTTAAAAGAAAATTCTGTTTCATGTCTCATAATGAAAAATTCTCGCTTAGTTTGTCCCTATTTATTCCTTAAAAATAATATTTGACTCATTGACGGTTAAAATACATAAAAAAATCACTAAAAAGACAAACATTTTTAAAAATACGTCATGTCAAAGTCAAAAAGTCGAAAATAAAGAAAAAATTTTTGAAATTTCAATAACTTTGTAAATATCAACTTTCGGATAGGGGATGCCATGAAAAATATTACTGTAAATGAGGTCTACTTTCTGTCTTTCAAAGGAATGTATCGAATTTCAGGTCACCCTGTATATATATTATATATTATATTAATTCTCCGCCAAATTCACAGTATGCTCATGTGCAGTCGCAAACTTATTTTTTGGTCGCACGTACAAAAGTTATAACCTTACATATTATTATATTAATTGATTTTCTTCTTCTTCTTAGTCGTTCACTCTTGGCAGAGTGGTCGTGGTCACATCTCCGTCGTACGCGTCGCCGTTTTTGTAATGCCCCGCCATAGAGCTCTGTTTGGCGGAGTGAGAGCAGTCGTTTATGTAGGAGTGCGTTACAGATTTAACTAGGTCTGTCCATCGTGTTGGAGAGCGCCCACGTGATCTTTTTCCCTCCACTTTCCCTTGCACCACCAATCGTTCCATTGAGTCCTCGTTACGCGTAATATGACCAAAGAACTTGAGGATTTGCGATTGCACGGAGGATGATAATCTTTCTTGAATGTTAAGTTCTTTCAGGATGGAGACGTTGGTTCGGTGCGCGGTCCATGGGATTCGGAGCATGCGTCTCCAACACCACATTTCCAGAGCGTCAATCTTGCGACAGTCTTGCATCCTCAGCGTCCACGTCTCAGCTCCATATAAAAAGTAAGGAAAGACCAGACACCGCATCAGTCGAACCTTTGTGTTTTAGGTTATTCTACGGTCTTTCCAAATCTTTGTGAGTTTTTCCACTGAGGATCTAGTCACAGCGCAACGTATTCGTATTTCATCCTCGCAGCCTCCAGTGTTGGTGATAGTGGAGCCCAGATATACGTAGCTCTCAACTACTTCGCATCCTCCTATGGTCTGGACGTCTGGTTGGTTGTTGTCAGCACGATCGACAATCATCATTTTGGTCTTGTCGCGATTGATTGTAAGTCCAAAATCCAACGCTGTGATTTCTAGCAGTTGAAGGAGAGTCACGATGTCGTCTCTGGTTGACGCTAGGAGGGTAGTATCGTCTGCGTATCGTAGGTTTGATATTTTTCGACCTCCCACAGACATTCCCTTGTTCCACGAGAACTATCCGCATGATGTGCTCTGTATATATAATAAACAGCAGGGGAGACAATATACAGCCCTGTCTAACGCTGGCTTGTATTTTGAAGCGTTCGGAGTCAATACCGTCAATACGAACAGCGGTTGTGCCATCTACGTAAAGCCGTCTGAGGTGTACAAGGTGTTGTGGTACACCCATTTCGGTCAGGAACAGCCAGAGTTTCCACCACTTGACGGTATCAAATGCTTTCCTGAAGTACACAAAGCACACATAGAGGGTGATGTTGAACTCTCTAGCCTTCTCCACAAGTTGTCGCATTATGAGGAGTTGTTCTCTTGTACCTCGACCCCTGACAAAACCAGCTTGCTCGGAGGCTATCTCCCGGGACAAATAAGCCTGTAGCCTCGTGTTGACTATGTGTAGCATAACCTTACTGGCGTGGGATATGAGGGAGATTAGTCTGTAGTTGCAGCACTTTTTTGTTGATCCTTTTTTATGTATTGGGATGAATATAGAGTGTGACCAATCGCTCGGCCAAGCTCAATTGATTTTAGAATCAATCTATTTTCCAACATCATTAACATTCATATTATTCCCATCCCTATTTGAGTAGCAAGGTGTACCGGTTTTGTTCAAATATTCTAGAAAAAAACAATTACGCGAGTTTGAATTAAAACCTTACATCCATGATAGTAAGGTGCAAAGGAGAAAGGCAGGATCCGTACAGCATAATTTTGTTGTTGTTTCTTTATAGAATTTGTACAACTTATTAAGGCAGCTGAGCCATTTATTTTGATATATGTAAATAATTTTTAGAACTCCGCAAAAATTAATAATAACAATAAGAACATTTAAATGTTTTGACGTAAAAATATAGTAAAACGGATTGAGTTATATTTTTTGGAAGTAGCCATATGTAAAATAACAAATATCAAAGTGTTAATTAATCATTTAGAAACATTTATCATCAACTCTAATTAAACTCTTATTTATTTTTTAACTAAAAATAAAAAAATATAATATAAAAACACATTAGTTAACAATTTAATGATATGAATGTTTTTGTCATCGATATTTTTTTTATTCAGGCAATTATTTATTGACTGATAGAGAAAATGATATCTGTCAATTCAGTTCTTTGCTGTTGTTTTGGATTGTGACTTTTGAGTACATCTGAACAATTTAGCGAATTATCTGGCTATTTTTACGTTGAGTTGAGCTGTTGAGCACCTGTTCCTCCGTACCTACTCTTATCTCTTGATATGATTTCGCGAAAGGACGCTTTATTAATAATTAACTGTGTTGTTAGTGTGTACGTGCGTCTTGTAATTCAACATGGCGAGTTTGCAATGTGTTAATTGCAACGTACTTTTGTCCAGATTAAGAAGGCACGCTTTAAGCAATGAGAGTGAAGATCTCGTCAATATTATTCGACTGTGGACATATCCTAGATATGTAAATCCATAGTTTACAAATAACATTTTGCATGTGTGGCCCATCAACGAACTCTATACTAAGTTTTAAAGTTGAAATGTTTTCCTTGCGATTTAAACCACACAATACTACATGTAATGTTAAACAAAACTCCTAATCACTATCATTATTTCCAGATTACACCTACTGATCATATTTGCCATGCATGCTGGCAGCTTGCTTATCATGCATCATCTGAAAATATGCCAAGCAGACAGGTTGGCCATCAAAATATTTGTGTTGTTTGTGGGCGATCGATACTAAGAACAAATCGAGGCAGGATTTTAATTGAAGGGGCAAATTAAGAACAACAAAGAGTGGCAGTTCTACAGTTTCTTCTTGGATTCAACCACGAGAAGTATAAAAATACATAGTACCATCACTATTATCACTATTATCACTTTTATTATATCGTTATTGATCTAAGAAATAAAATAATTTATTTCCCCATATTGTCATACCTGATTGATTCAATGCAAGCTTTTCTCTAATAATTATATTTTTCATTTTAGCTTCGGTCTGAAGATGAAGCTTGTGTGCCTTGTTGGTTGAGAGCTAAAAGAACTAGCATAGTTCCACTAGTTGAGGACATTCAACCCTCTGCACCTGATCATATGGATGATGATTAGTCAGCTTTAATGTGTGCTGTATGTGGCCAGAGTCTGGCTACCACAACTTCGGATTTAGAGTGGAATCCTGAAAACATTGCTCGTTTGCTGGAGCAGCAAAAGGTATTTATACTAAAGTAAGGCCAACGAGACGAGATAAAAAACGTAAATAAACGGACCGCTACTGAGTTGCATTATGAAAGTGAGTTAATATTATATCTGTCCTTATCACTCGTATGTAATAATGACGTCAGTTGGTCGACGACAGCTGTCGTAGCGTGTTTCGAGGTACAAGAAAGCGGCCAGTGCCGCAGTTATCAACATTTGGTCCGCCAAACAATTGTGAACAAGTTCATTCCTGTTTGGATTGCAACTCGTATGGGCTGACATAAAGGGACACGTAGCTCGCAATAATACTACATTTAAATTTGAAGATGTGAAAAAACTGCTACAAGAGGGGATCCAACGTGTATCTGCTGATAAATGGTGAAATTGTGTGGATCATGTAATAAAATTCGAGGACAATTTTTATAGCAATATTGACAACATGATTGATAATACAATAGATAGTTTTATCATAAACACAGCTGACTCGCACTCTTCCGACGAATCGTCTTTGTCTAGTACAGACGACAGCGATTTAAATTCGAAATTTATAATAATTTATTCAAATAAAAATGTTTTGAACCCCTGAAAATTTGTTTACATTCTTTATCTCGTCTGGTTGGCCTTACTTTAGATTTGTATGTATTGAATGAACTTATGTCAGTGTATAATTTGTTTTTTATCAATGTTATTTTGATATCTATGGCCATCTCATGAAATGAATTATTTATATGTCATCCATGAATGAAGTTTGTGGAGTTTGCTGGAACCAAGCTCGAGATGTAAGGTCACATATTCCAGAAGAATCAAATGATAGACCCCAGCAAGATATTGTGTTGTCCAATATAAGAAGAGCGGCTGCAACACCAGGACATTGCATTTTTCAAGAATGCTGTAACGGGCTGCGACCTCTTGATGTGTATGTCCTTCTTGTGCTTGAGTGGTGATGATAATAATACAGCAACAATTCTTATATTCTCCTTTATTGGTGCTTAACACTGATACGTATTACATATGAGATATGCCTAACACAATAATATACGTCTATACTATTTATAGCCTTTTAGCAAACTAAAATAAAAAAACTCGATAGGCTTTACTTCATGACATCTGTCAATGTCAAAAATGACATTGACACTTACTTTTGTCAATATGCAACAAATGCATGAATCCAGAGCGAAATGTTGTACCTGAAGAAAGCAGGCGAGAAGTATTAATTAGGTACCAGTATTTTATAGGTGGTGCTCGTGTTTGTTCTCTACATAGACAGGAGGCAGATTACAGTAATTTATACACTGCTGATTATAGCCTCGATAATTTTACTGCAGAACACATTGAAGAGATCATTTTTATATTAATGGTAGGACTTCGTAATATCTCATATGAGAATATTTAAAACTACCCCGATAGCCAAGTGAAATATTTTGTAGGCTTAAGTAAACAACAACATCAACAAATATTAGAAGCAACGCCCAGGCTTAGGAATATGCATCGGGGTAGTTTTGCATTAACCGCCTTATTGTACAAATTATGGACTGGTGATTCTGAAGATAGACTTTCATGCTTATTTAATGTACCTAGACGGACTCTTGAAACATTAATGTCTGCAGCAAGAAATATCTTGTTAATGGACTATCACAATTACTTGGTTTCTCCCATATAAGAAGGGAGGATCATATATTTCCGATCACATTTTTGGTGAGCCTGATTCACCAGCTGAACAAAAACCAGCAATAGCTGATGCAACATAATATATATATATATATATATATATATATATATATATATATATATATATATATATATATATATATATATATATATATATATATATATATATATAAATCAGTTATTATTTATTTCAAAAAGATACATATTTCTTACATAAATACAGGAATTTATTGAAACCGTTTATCCTCTGTGCTTCTGATGGATATATTATAGATGTACGCGGACCATATAGTGCCACCACAAATGATGCGACCATAATGAGTAGTTTATTAAGTGAATTCGAGTTCGATGATTTTTATAATGAAAATGATGTATTTATATTAGATAGAGGTTTTCGTGACTGCATGGATAGCCTACATGAACAAGGATACATAGCTCATATGCCTGAATCTAAAGAAGACGGCCAATCACAGCTAACTACCCTTCAAGGCAATAAATCACGCTGTGTGACGATAAACAGGTGGGTAGTAGAAGTGGGTGGGTAGTGGCCAGGTGTACATGGCCGTTTTGAGAGGGATTTTAGAATATTCCGTCATGAATATTTTAACCGTGGTTGTCGCAATCTAATGACTGATTTTAAAATAGCAGCTGCTCTTCTGAATGCGTTTTCTTTGCCATTTGCAGAAAATAATAATGCAGAGCAGTTTGTTACAATTATATACGAGCGCCTGTTTTTAACCAACACAATTTCAGAGTTGGTTATGGAACATAATTTAAACAGGCGCAGTTCCTGGTTTGTACCCATAGATGCGACAACCATATCTTTTCCTCGGCTATCCATGGAGGAATTAATATTATTTGCTTGTGGTGTATACCAAATTCACCAGGCCCGTTCATATGTGGGTGAGCACTTCCGCTTCTATGGAATATATAAATTAGAGGTATCCAGAGAGAGAATAAATGGTTTAGAAAGAGTAAATTTTGCTAAAACTTATATTTTGTATTTATAGTTACTGAAAGAAACATGAATGGTCGGGATGCAATCAAAAGATATTGCTGTAATTGCATTGTAGGCTTAAGAACAGTGGGATGCTGCTCACACGTTATGAGTATTATTTGGTATTTAAGCTATCCTCGCCATGAGGGTATGACCCGACCTGCCCCTTTCTTAGATGAAGTAGTATTAAGAATAAATTAATTATAATGTCCTTAAAAAATAAATTGTTGTTTCATTACCTACACCCAAACCAAGATTTTTTTATACTACAAAAGTAGCAAACAAATATATTATAGGTACTGCCCGGTGGTAAGAGTCTATAAACATTTGCAACACTAGAAGCATTACAAATGCGTTCAACCTTGAGTAGTGAGATATAGCAAGAAAGGGAGGATTATGGAATGGTAAGGATTGAAAGGTAAGGTAGGATTGGGAAGAGGAACTTGAGTATATATATAAAAAAAATTATATATATTTTGACTGCAGGACTAGCAGCATGGCACTACCACTACTAAACTTCATCATTATCGAATTGTTGCAGTCCGCTTTATACTTTATACATAATATGTCCTAATGCGTCTCAGTGGGACGCATAAACATTTGGGTAACAGGGGCGTGCGCTCCATATAGGCAGAAATGCAGTGCTTTACTTGTCATTCACAGATATTTTAATAAAACGTTCGTATGTTTTAGATGACTTTAATTAATAGTAAATAAATTAATTTAAAAAATATAATAACTTAAAAACGCCTAATATTTTATAAATAGCAACTCATCTCATGCCGTTGCGTTCTGCAGGACATATCATCGCATGTATGTGTAATTTTCATACTGCGCAAACGCACACACCCATGAATATCGACATGATTATATAGCGAAGTCCCGCGGCAGGCTCTCCGATCTCGGCTATCCGATCGCTTCCGAAAACCGCCGAACTGGCTTGTCGGAAATTATTCGTTGCCTATAGTCCGAGTGAAAATAATAGACGGAAATCTAATAAATCACGTATGCACATTATGCATTTTTGTTTAGTAAGGTTTTATTTGTTTAAATAGAAGAAACGTTTTGTGTTTCGCGGGGGCCATATTGCATATTTCATGTCATAAGCATTGTTTACAATTTAATCGCTCCAGTTTATTTATAGTTTTCTTAAAAGATTTTCATTTTAACATTTGAAAGTGTGTACATTTAACAGTTTATTACTGAGTTTCTATAATAATTGTAGTGATTTGCTTTTACTAGTGCGTTTGATTTTTTTTAAATGTTATTTGATTGTGAGGTTTGTGTTGAAAATGTGTATTTATTAAAAATTAAAAACAACAAGTTCTCACAATTGTCATTCAGTGAAAAGATTCAAATTCTGTCTAAAGGTAGGTGTGTACCCGAGTTACAACAATTAAACCAGCAAAAAAATAATGTAACTCGAAAATTTCATGTTAAAAGTTATGAAACGTATAACTGGCTGTGTGGTTGTGTACACACGATTACATTATATTGTTTTCCTTGCATATTATTTAGTAATTTACATCGGGATATAGTAATCTCAAGTAACCGGAACCTTGAATATGTGAAAATTGAAGCTGACTGACTGGTGAGTAGTTATAATATTTTAAAATATGCTTATTATTTTACTTATTAGAATTTCTTCCGCCACGACGATCGATCACTGTTTTGTCTGCGTTGCCGTAGAAGATGTACATGAATAGTAGTACATATAAGACTTGCTCTGTTGGCATGGTTTCGACTTAGAGATCCGTCTCTTGGCTGTAGCTATGCTAAAAATCTATAAACGAAAAAGTTTTTGTGACCGAGTACTTCGCCGCATACCCAATGTCATAATTCTGTGCACGCCACTGTTGGGTAATAAGGGCGGACACCCTATATTCTTAAGTATTTTGTCTCATTATATTATATATAAATAAATCGAATGCCTGTTCATTGGCATCGTTTGCGAAATATAAAAAGCCTAATAAAATCCGGACAAGCCGGACACTGTTTATTTTGGCCGGACACGCAAACTAAAAACCTAACTATGTCCGGCTTTATTCGGACGCCTGGCAACCCTACGTCCCACTGAGTGGGTGCGAATCTCATCTCAATTTATTTTGTCTATGTTACGTAAAACGCTAAAACGTAAAGATTAGCAATCTACAATATTGAATTTATGACTAATACATCTTTTATGTACCTTTTTACAACAATGTAAAAAGGTACATAAAAGATACCATATATATATTACACATTGACATAACCTCAAAAAATAAAACTGGCTACAACTTTTATGTCCCAAGTTCTAAAAATCTAAGAATTTATAGAGTTCTTATCTATCACATTAGCTACCAAATAAGACTAAAAACATCTCAAAACACGAAATTTTATTAGCTGTACGAAGTTCCCATAGAAGCCTACCATTCACATTTGCATGCATAAAATGCAAATTTTAAGAGTGGCCATCTAGCGTCAAATAGTTGAACTAAGTTGTCAAAGATAAAATTCACAACGTATAATTGCTAAATTCTACATTATGTGATTTCAAGAAATTATTACAGTTATAATTGGTTAATTTTCAGTGTGCGTAAAATGTTTTTGTGTGAGTTTGGCGACAGCGGTTTTCAATGATCTTTCTAGCTATGCCCTTTCCTCTTGTGTTTTATATTCCGTGGTATTCACGCACAAGAGATGACAGTAGTCGGTACCTGTTGTAGCAGCGGCAGCAGTATGGAGGCGGCGTGCTGGCCGACGTACGCGGCCACGCCCACCACTCGCTCGAAAAAACACCCGCGCAGCGCCGCCTCCTCTTTGTCGTTCAGAAACGTAACCATGTGCGATAGAATCACGTCATTAGCTACACACAAAGCAAAAAATAAATAAATAAAGGTTCCTTTTCTGTTTTAAATGAAAAGTTTTTATATACAGATTGTAAAGTAATTTATCACCTTTTTGTTTCCCGAAGAACACGCACAGTTTAGTGATGCCGTTCTCCACGAGCGCGCGTTTGACTACCGCATGCGAGTCTGTCAGAAGATTCAACACTGTTGACCTCACCTGCAACATTAATTTTCAGTTAAGTTGCGTGTCAATAGCTCGCAAAATGTCTGTGCAATCCGTTCAGTGCTTTAAGCTGTTTATAAACAACTTATTAGAAAGACATACAGGGTGTTCGGCACATGGATGGACAAACGAAAACCGTGGACCCGTGGAGCCGTCTGCTATACATTGAGGCCTAATTACAAGACTCAGGCCCAATAGTTTTTTTTTAAATAATTTTTTAAGTTAATTTCGAAAAAAGCCAGTTTTCAAACTTCAAACGACTATAAATTTACTTTTAACATTGCAAATCCAAACATACTTTTGTAATAATTATCTGCATTAGTTGTAGAATTATATTAAATTCAGTTTTGGAGCAAATGTTAGATATAAAATTAGATACGAGTCCTTAAACGACAAACAAAGTGAAAAAATAATTTTCATATTCCACTTTGAAATTCTTTAAAAAAAAACTATGATTTTTAGAGCACTTAAAATTCTAGGAAAACATCTGTGGTTCATACTCTTTATATCGGTATACAATTTGCACATATTTGTTTAAAAATAACTAGAGTAAATCGCAATTTAAACTAACGGGGCCTTAATTCATAATACTCAATTTGCGAAAACTTAAATCAAGTACAAGCCAATTTGTCATAATTGCTTTCGGTATGTTCACTAACACTACACGTGGGAGCTAGTAGTCTGTCTCTCTCTTACCAGTCACGATACTATCTCTTGTCTCTTTTGTTGAATTTGGACAATAGCCGTACATAGCAGGTAGAAAAAGGGGTGTTATTTCTCTGTGCAGTAGTAATTCTATGAAATCTTATATGTTTTTAATTAGTAAGCTTTTTAGTAGAACATGAATTTATTATTAAAACACTATTATAATTTAAATTTTAATTTATTTCCAAAATTTATTTTATAACAATTGTTCGAATTGGTGCCCTTGACTTCTTATGCATGCTCGGCACCGTATTAAAATTTCCACTGTTGTTGTTTGAAATATCATTTCGGCTTTCATTTTTTCGAATGCTTCATTTATTCTAATTATTAACTGCTCTCGACTGGGCACCACGGTTGCGTACACTAGCTCTTTGGCTCTACCCCAGACGTAAAAGTCTATTGGGGTAAGGTCGGGCGACCTTGGTGGCCAAGGAATTGGACCACCCCGACCGATCCACGAGTTCGGGAACACATTATTAAGGTATTCCCTCACAGCTATGCTCCAATGGGCTGGGCAGCCATCGTGTTGGAACACAAAAGGTCTGTCTTTATGTAATACTTCTTCTACTAAACCGGGCAAATCATTTTGCAGAAATTCTAAGTAATTATTTCCATTAATATTGTCCGGTAAATAATGCGGCCCGATTAGTTTATTTCCAATGACCCCAGCCCAAACATTTACACTGAATCTTCTTTGAAATTTTCTCGGTCTCGTCACTCGTGGATTTTGGTTTTTGAGTGCCCAGTAATGGAGATTATGGTAATTTGAAATACCTTCCTTATCAAATTTTGATTCATCTGTCCACAGAATACTTCTTAAAAAGTTTTCGTCTTCCACGTCAGTGTGTAGTAGATGTCGACAAAATTCTACGCGTCTACCAAAATCATTATCTTAAAGATCTGAAAACAAAGAAAAAAGGCTTGAGAATTTAAAATAAGGAAGACTAGATCTAGGCTTTGGTACATATTCAGTCTCTTTACGGAATTAAGAAAAATCGATTGTATCCATACCTTGCACGGGAGTGTAATGGAAAGCATGTTGCCGATTTTCTCGGAGAACTGCCCACACTTTCCATATGCCAAGGCCCAGCATTGCAGCTACCTCTCTTATACTTTTATTATTAAATTCTTCTAATACACGTTCGTAACATGATGTTGTCGTACATTCACCCTCGGTTCTTGATAACGCAAATTACCCGTTTCTCTAAGTCGCCGGTATGTAGTAGCAAAAGTTTGGCGGCTAGGCAGTCGACGGTTAGGATAGCGCTCTTGTATTGTATAGTCTTTGTGCTTCACGTCCATTGCAATTAGCGGCTCCATACACCAACAACATATTGGCGTATTCTTCATTCGTAAAAGAGGTGGTCATTTTACGAAAAAAAAACAACAACGTAACAACAAAATAACAGAAAACTTAACAAACTGAAGCAACAACAATAACGTAAAACGATAACAAAATCACAAAACGAAAACAATAACAGTAAGCGCAACGGACACGTCAGATCGCAGAGGCAGTTAAGACTCGACAAATAAGTAAAACAATTTTTTCCAAAATTAACGTTTGACTGATAAGGAATAGACAAAATCAAACAATAGCGCAATTGCAGAGTGAAATAACAACCCTTTTTCTACCTGCTATGTACGTACGGCTATTGTCCAAATTCAACAAAAGAGACAAGAGATAGTATCGTGACTGGTAAGAGAGAGACAGACTACTAGCTCCCACGTGTAGTGTTAGTGAACATACCGAAAGCAATTATGACAAATTGGCTTGTACTTGATTTAAGTTTTCGCAAATTGAGTCTTATGCATTAAGGCCCCGTTAGTTTAAATTGCGATTTACTCTAGTTCTTTTAAACAAATATGTGCAAATTGTATACCGATATAAAGGGTATGAACCACAGATGTTTTCCTAGAATTTTAAGTGCTCTAAAAATCATAGTTTTTTTTTTTAAGAATTTCAAAGTGGAATATGAAAATTATTTTTTCACTTTGTTTGTCGTTTAAGGACTCGTATCTAATTTTATATCTAACATTTGCTCCAAAACTGAATTTAATATGATTCTACAACTAATGCAGATAATTATTACATAAGCATGTTTGGATTTGCAATGTTAAAAGTAAATTTATAGTCGTTTGAAGTTTGAAAACTGGCTTTTTTCGAAATTAACTTAAAAAATTATTTAAAAAAAAAACTAATGGGCCTGAGTCTTGTAATTAGGCCTCAATGTATAGCAGACGGCTCCACGGGTCCACGGTTTTCGTTTGTCCATCCATGTGCCGAACACCCTGTATATATGGGCCGATTTTTTTTACACTAATATATATTATGGGACGGTGGGGCAGGACGGGGTAACTAAGGTTCAGAGCATTATATCTCAAAGACTTTTACAGTTTCATAGGTACCCACCAACTTCAAAATTATGAAGATTGAATAGAGACATAGTAAAATTTTGGGTGAATAGAAAAGGGGAATTGGGAATATATTTCGAGAATAAGAATTATTTCAAACATTACACAGTACATTTTTTTAAATATTATTTTACTTAAACACTTTTACTTAAAATAATGTTTAATTTTAAAATTCAATAAAAAATAATATAATAAATTTCATGTGAAACTAATTATTTGCTGTTTCTTCAGTATATCATCTGTAAATATCATTATAGTGGGATACTTAAAATTGCTCATTTTCAATGCACTTATCAGTTATCACACTTATAACATTTTTATAAAATAATAAGCGTATCAACTTAAATCAAAAATTTAAACAAATAACGTGTATCGGGTCGATCGATGGTAGAAGCACTGATCACGGTCTATTGGAAACACGTGTAATAACCCAGTGCCCCGTTTTACCCTTCACTAATCTACCTATGCATAGAACATTTTTTCTCAGTGTGCTAGATTATAAAAATTATTGTGAAGTCACAACATATATGCCCCTGTTGATAATTACAAACCAAAAAAATCGGTTGTCTGTAAAGTCGGTTTACTGACGATAGTTGAACGTGATAACGTCATGTTTATAGTGCGCGCGGAACTAATTGGCCGCGCCTTAGGTAGGCGTGTTGGCGCCGCGAAGTCCGGCGCCGAACTGAGTAATAACATCAAGCGCCACCGCCTCTCCGTCCCACCGCTCACATACCTAAGGCGCGGCCAGCTGAGGTAACGGCAATGCGTCATATTTAGCGAGGTAGCGCATGAGTCATGTTTTTTCGTGCGTGCAGCCGGCTCCATCAATTTATAAGACGTTATCACGTCAAAAGGAATTTTTTGTTGTCTTGGTTAATGCAATGGTAGGTGCAAAATACTTACTTTACAGGAGAGGGAAACGAAGGTTGACTAGGTAGAATTTTTGCTCCTACTTTCTTCCTGATTGGCCTAGACGGATGAATGTTTAGTTACCAGTAAAATATATTTTAGATGAATATATTGTTAGTAACCATGTGCAGCGGAACCATATGTCTAGCGCGCCATATGTCTACATGTGACTGTACTCTTGGGAAAAGCTTCAGTTCTATATATCTTTGTTTTACGTACTTAATTTATCGTTTTCTTGATTTTTTTAAATTTAAAATATATAATATTAGTTTCGAGAAAAGTACACTTTTCATTTAACTTATCTTTTAAACGAATGTTTTAATTAAACTTTGTCCAACATCTATCGTAATAAGAATATTCGCGCCCGTGGGTCGTTCCAGAGAACACGCCCGCGACTAGAGCGCGCGCGCCGATCCGATGCACAGTATTAACATTAAGCTTTGTTTATTGGAGGCAAAAATAATATGAACCTTTGTTCAATTCTTATTTATTACGTATTGTTGTTAATTAATTAAAAGTTAATTAAAAAAGGATTTTACTAGTTTATTAAATGAGTTAATTTAGTACTAAATATTCAAAAAAAGCAATTTGGCTTTATTGTCATATGTAACTTTGTTCTATGCATAGGTCGACTTCATCGTGCCACACCTTCCCTTTACTAACCATTTCGTGTAGCGCGGACAGTTCAGTCTCGTAATTGATGGTCACAGCCTCTTTCTCCACCATGTTCTGCGTTTGATCCAGAAACCACACTGCAGTTTCCGCCAACTTTGCTGCCGATCATATCAATAGGACACGCAATTTAACTTTACGCAGGGATACATCTCCTGATAAGGATGTAGTCAGATACAAGTCCAATTTGACCTACATGGGTATCCGCACGTTTATCAAAAATGAAAAACCATTTTTGATAAACGTGCGGATAACCATATGCATGTCGCATTCAGGACAAATGATACTTTAAAAATCAATTGTGTCATAATGAGGACCGGATCGATTGAAAGTATCAATCCGGTGTCTATAAAATCGAATGTCCCGAACGCGATAGTGTATACGTGGGCCAAACTGGACGTATCGTTAAGACTCGGTATAAAGAACACGTCGCGGCTAATAGAAATGGTCATCGGGACAGGTCACATTTTGCTAAACATCTTTTATATTGTGGCCATAGTGTACCCGATGGCCGAATCTATAAGGTATTACATAAATGTGACAAAGGCTTTCGACTGAGCGTGTTGCAACCACAATGGTCTTGCATTATTGAATGACCAATCTTGATTGACTACGCAACCAAATCTCATAACCTCATGTGGTGGGGTATATAATTTATGAGGTGGTGGATTGGTTGGCGGCATCACTTAACGAATTTTGTTTGCAGGTCCACTTCCTGAGAATGTTCCGGGTCGGGGCGAAACGCGTGTCTAATTTTGTAACACGCATGGTGATCTGGGACCTTGAACGATCTTGCTGAAATTGTTACTGGCGTTTGGACGACCTTGTTTTTGAGGGCACGCATACGCACGTGTGGGAGATGCTTTACGCGTGCTTATGCGTGCACACACACATTTACTTGCAGGTTGTGGATATTGTTCTGTTAATTTATGTTAAGTTAATTTTTTCCGTACTATACTTTTTTCCGTACTACTAGAACTCCGAGCAAATCTCGGTCTCCCAGGTACGAATTACATAAAAAGTAAAATATGATAAAATATACTATTTTTACTCAACACCACGCAAACACCAAAGCTACATGGTGTTTTGCGGTACGCTATGGGGCACTGCGGCGCGCACCGGAGCGCTACTCACCGACGCTCTCGGCGTAGGCGATGCGCACGGGCAGCGCGGGGTCGGCGGCGCGCGGCGCCAGCTCGGGCAGCACGTACTCGGGGAACACGTGGCAGTCGGCGGACGGCAGCGCGCGCACGCAGCGCAGGCAGCGCGCCGAGCACCGCACCGCCGCCGCACGCACGCGCGCCTCGGGCGCTTGCGACAGGTGGATCTGAAGGAGGATAACCTATTGGTTTATTTTGGTTATTGACACTTATTTCTGCCTTGGGATTTTTTTAACAAACAAAATCAGAAGTAATAGAAAATATAATTAGTAAAATTAGGAGAAGAGATGTAACAATTTATACTCACAATATAAGGTAATATTCGATCTAAAATTGTTTCCGAACTTGAATTTTCACATAATAATTGTAAAATCTCTAGACAGTGTAACTTTGAGGTACAGTGATGTAAGCCTCGTATACAGGACGTCACTAAAGACGTTATCAATATCAAGCCCTCGCTATCCGGACCCAAATCTTTTGGCTCTGGTGTTTTTTCAGGCTCATCCTCAATGTCTGCAACCTTTACGTTTATAACTTTAAATCCCTCAAGGGAATCTATTTCCACTTTCTTAGCTTCTGTCGTCTCATCGACTAAATCTTGATAATTTTTGGCGTCTGATGGTTGCGTAAATATTTTAATTATATTTCTTATATCCTGATATATTCTTGTGATTTTCTCGTCAGCCGGTAATATCGGTTGCGCCGAAAATATAAGCATATAAGACTGGAGGAATGAATAAAAATATTCTGGGAATAATCTGAAAAAGAAAACAATGTATTAAGGATCATACATACATCCTGGACTAACTAAATACGAATAATAAAATATTTATTCTTACTTTCCCCTAGCTTCGTCTAGGTAAAGCTCCGGGCTTCGTCTATCTTTCGGATTTCTT
This sequence comes from Phengaris alcon alcon, assembly GCA_037179445.1. Lineage (NCBI taxonomy): Eukaryota > Metazoa > Arthropoda > Insecta > Lepidoptera > Lycaenidae > Phengaris > Phengaris alcon. Next base: position 107,895 of record JAYRCH010000264.1, on the reverse strand, counting down.
TCTGTCATAGAATGTAAAAGCTTTCTGAGATCAGGGTCACAGGTGTCTGACAAGGTCAAAGTGGAAGGTCGCTCCTCACCAATACGATATGCCAGCAATCCTGGCAGGTCTAAGGCTGGCGTGCCCTCGTTCCATAGTTCTAATAAGGCACATCTAGAAATTAACGTAAATAAATTATCATACCTACTCTAAAATATCTAATAATTTTATAGAACTGGTTACATTACTATAGGCAACGATAAACGCCTCCGTGGTCCAGTGGTTTAGAGCTTAGGTCTCGACTCCAGAGGTTGTGGGTTTGTTCCCCACATTGAAACAACAGAAAATGTTGTTTCCAACTCTGGTAAGGACAATCACATGATTGTCTGACAAGAAAGATGGACCATGCGTCTAATAGGCATGTAAAGAGTCGACAGTGACTATGCCTCTCGTCAGTCGTATCAGTCATCTATCCCACTGGGTTACGAGAGTAAAGGAAGACATGTTTGCACTGCGCCCATACTTGGGCACTATAAAATCCCAGCCAGACTGGTTTCAACAAAACCAGCTACCGCAACCGAAATCGGCGTGGGAGAAGAATAATATTATGCTTAGTGCTTACCCCGTGGAGAAGATATCCATGCTAGGTACCAGCTCACCAATTCTACAAGGTGATTCACTCAACAACATTCCACCAGCTTGGTCATCACCCTGAGAAATAGACATACATTTTACTTTGAAAATAGATGACAGAATTAAGTTAAGATTAGCATTATATACTTTTCATGTCCATAATAAATTTTACTAGTACAGACTTTAGTAATAACAAGGGTCGTTATTAGTGAGAATTCTGACTAAATACTGCAACTACGATATTTAACGTTTAGCAAAACTCAGCTGTATGAGGTAAATGACTTTTTCAGTGACATAGACTCAGTTATTCTAAATATTTTTTGAAAGGACACTGACGAATCCTTCCTGATTTTACATTAAGAGAGGCCAAGTTTCGAACATATATAGTTTTATAGTACTCAAAAAGATATTATATAAAAAAATATATTATATTTTTAGGACTTGGGAATAAAAAGTTATGAATCACCGAATATCAGAGAATTGATGTGCAAAATATGTATTTATCTGTGTAATCAATATGTGTAATCGTTGTCATCATATCTATATAGTCTTATGGTTATCATGCTGTAAATTGTCAATTTGAGGCGTGAAACTCCATCTAGTGGCCCAGTAGATTTTAATTGGAGTATAAAGTTTGTTTTCTTTTTCTATAGCTCAGCAGTTTCATACTCGTGTAATGAAAAAAATATTACTTGGGGTGTGAAATAGAGAATAGAGGGATCCTCTATACTATTTATATACCAAGAAAAATAATTATTATGTTTTTGGTTCTCATAACGTGAAAGCGACATCTATCATTTATCTGTTAGCATATTACGTTTTCAAACAAAATAGTTATTCATTTCATTACGTAATTGACATCGCAAATAATAGGCCCTTTTCCGCAAACCGCCATTAGAACTACAATAGACTACTAGACTAGAAAAACAATAGGTAAGGTTATATATAATCAATTATTCATCTTTTATCCCCCGAGTTTTATGTATAATATTATTGCTTTTTTTGTTGCTATGTTCATAAAGGATAACATACAATAAACATGTTTCATAGCCTCGTATTTTAATTACTAGGCAGTAAATGTATAGCGACTTGCCAATCTCCTTTAAAAAAATATCGGTTGTCTGTAAAGTCGGTTTACTGACGATAGTTGAAAGTGACAATGTCATAAGAAAATACTGATGAATTGCTCACTCAAGTAGGAGAGAGACAGATTCCGCGCTGTCGCTTGCACTTCAAGCCTTAAATGGAACGCCTCAGAGCGAGGTAACGCCGCATTAGTCATGTTTTTTCGTGCGTGCAGCCGGCTCCATCGAATTATAAGACGTTATCACGTCAAAAAATCTTTCTATAATTGATTTTGCAAAATGTTATATAATGCTACAAGAAATGCATTTGAAAATCACTTACAATTCTACTTATTGGATCTGGTGCTCGTATGAACCTCTCTGGTGCTACATAACATAATCTTCTTCGGGATGTATCAAAGAAGTAACTGAAATCTGCTGGATTGTCATCAGGTAAGAATGTAGGCTTGAAGGATGCTATATCAGTCAACAGAACCCATAGCCACGAGGTAACCATTATGTTTTCTAACTGAAATACAAATTCATAGAAATGTTATTTATATATCAAAATTTCAATTATACTTATGGTTTTATATTGTAGATTATATCACTATAGTAAATTACATTCAAATTTTATAAAAATTAGAAACATGTAGACAAAGAAAGTAGGAAGATTAGATAAATCCTACTACTATTATAAATGTAAAAGTTTTGAGGAGAGATGGATGGATGTTTGTGACTGTTTAATGCTAAAAATACTAAAATCTCGTCAACTTTGATGAAATTTGGTCTGGTAGTAGTTTAAGCTCTGGATTAAGATACAAACCTTTATATCTCCATGACATATTCCCAGTTTATGCATTCTGTGTAGGGCATACAACACTTGGAATGTTATCCATTTCTTCTCTAATACTGACAGGAAAGGTCTCGTAGACATTCTATCATACACACTACATTTACAATACTCCCTTATAAGTAAGCCCGCTTTATCTGTTAGCTGAAAATTGTAAAACACTTTCCATAAGTTTTATCATAAACTACACAAAATAAAATTCATCATCATCATAAAAAATAACACTTACAATAACTCTTTGAAAGGGTAAGCAATTAAAAGCCGAAGCCAGTTGTTCCTTAATCTTCAGTATCCTTTCTTTGTGTTCAGCGAGAGGTAAGGACGGGTCATGAATAGCAAACACTTTTACCACAACTAAGCCCTCCCGAGTTCTTGCCCTCGCAACCTTGAAGAATCTTGTGGAGCCTAAACTGAAATTGAAATCCATTTATGAGGAATCAGTTAGTTCTATCATAAGGGGTCAAGTAAGTTACAAGTGGGTATTAGCAACTATAAGAGTAATATATAATATCTTGTGCAATATTCTTACACACTAAACATAAATTTCCTTATGAGGAACCTGAGGTTTCAAGAATGTATTATGGGTATTCCAATTAGATACTGATGCAAAGCAATTAACTATTTAGTATTATTGTGAATAATATCCAAAAAAAATGTTATCAAATATTACTGAAATTTTATCTTCTTACCTTTGATCAAATGCTAAATCGACATGGTCATTTAGATAATGTTCCACTGGATAGATTTGTGAGGGCGCAACACCTACCAGTTGGTTTCCCATCTTTATAATTATTGTATTGTTACAGCTATTTGACTAGATAGTTAATCGTTTATATCAAATTTTATTTCACACTGTTATTGCTTTATGTTTGTACGACACATCATATCGGAGAAACTGAGGAAAATTATTTTAAATATTTATTAATTTTTATGAAAGCAAAGAATATGAAAAATGCAAAACATGAAACAGCTTGTTTTGACAACTGGCTTTAACATTTACGCTTTTAGTTTTGACAGTTTTTTTTTATTTATATGGCATTGCAGCATAAAATTATTTTCCTTCTTAAAAATGTGTCAAATTAAAAAAGAGGAATAGAACCGAAATAGAATTATTTTCGTTTATGTTTTCAACACCGTATTTCTAAATCGTCATGTTCAAAGTCTTGTATTGACTATTTATTTCGACTTTTCCAAATACATAGTCAATGAGTCAAGTTAGTCTATTCAGTAAAGTGGTAGAAGCTTTATTGAAAGTTCCTAGGGAGTTTTGGATGTAACACAAAATAGGACGCTTTTTGTAGTTGTACCACTTCCCCACACTTATCCACGTCAACGAATATCTAATGGTCTAGTCTACGAATATTACACATTAAGAACAGAAATAACACAAATATTGGAGGAAATACAAAAACAACAACGTGGCAAATTGTTATATATGCGCTAATTTGTTCAAAGGGAAATGATAACACACCATGTAAATTAATAGTCTGTTTATTTTGGTTGCTTAGCAACACGATATTAGACCATCCTTGTTCCTTTAGTTAAATGCTCCTAATTTATTAGAAAAAACTTCCGGGTACTCGCGTTCTAAGTTCTGTATACAATTATTTACAATAAACACAAAATTACAAGTTGTCAAATGTAAGCTGAACAAAGATATAAAATCTCGACCTAGGAGCGGCGGCCCGGGCCGATTAGATGGCAAATGATTTTTAGATTAGCCGACGGCTAATCCAAAAATCATTTGCCAGTGTCAAGTAAAAAAGGCGGGAAATAGAACTTTCGTTTAAATTTTCAACACTGTATTCATAAATCGTCAAGTCTAAAGTCTAGTCAAAGTCCAAATAAATAGTCAGTACAGTCAATGAGTCATGTCAGTCGATTCAGTAAAGTGGTAGACGCTTTACTAAAAGTTCCTAGGGAGTTTTGGCGGTAAACACAAAATAGCACGTTTTTAGAAGTTATACCACTTGCCCACACTTGTGCACGTTAACGAATATTTAATGGTTAATATTCTACCAATATTACACATTAAGAACCGAGATAACACAAATTTATGAAATATTACAAATTCATTAAAATATTACAGATTTGTTGTTATAAACTAAAATATTTTTTTTCTTAAATATTACAACAAATTAATATTAATTCAGACAATATATTTACTAATTATGATTTGTACCTTAGCACCATGAGCCATGACATGACATGGCATGACACATACATTTTTGATCTAAGCTGCGTAAACAAAAATACAAATGCGTGCTATACCTAATGCTACCAATTTCAATGTCACCCATTTTATGTGCATTAAAGAAATACAGTGACAATTTATTTTGGTCGTTTTTTGTTGTTTAAGGTTAGATAAAATTGGACAGAGTATAATAAAAAACGTAGATGCAAACTCAATAAATTATTGAATAAAGTATTATTAAAACTGAATTTAATCAAAGTATCAAAATCATTTATAGTTACCGGAAATTAGGTGGCCATACGAACGATGCTGGCGCCCCTATTAATTTCACGACTTATTTGCCAAGCTGTATATACTTCAATGACAGTTTTGCCGGGGAATTCAATGTGTGACGTTGTTATTTTGTATCTTCTCCTTAAAATTATGTTATTTCGGTTCTTAATGTGTAATAATTGTAGAATATTAACCATTAAATATTCGTTAACTTGCACAAGTGTTTACCACCACTTTACTGAATCGACTGACTTGACTCATTGACTGTACTTACTATTTATTGCATTTTTAACCTGACACTGGCAAATGGTTTTAAGTCGTTTCGCCATATATATACATATATATATATATTTCATAAATTTGTGTTATCTCGGTTCTTAATGTGTAATATTGGTAGAATATTAACCATTAAATATTCGTTAACGTGCACAAGTGTGGGCAAGTGGTACATCTTCTAAAAACGTGCTATATTTATAAGTCGACCTAGATCCTTTATGGGGCTGTAGTTTAGATCATTTCTAATTGATTTGACTATGAAACACCATATTCTAAACCCAACGGTTTTCAAGATAATCTAATTTTAAGTATTTTTTTTAAAAAGGACATTTTTTGTCTTTTGTTGTATCTCTTTTTTGTAATTTGAGCCTCTGGTATGTTCGTTTATACGTTTATTTTATAAGATGGATTGCTCTATCCATTTTAACTTCAAAAATCTGTTTGCAGAATAAAATGAGTCGTAGAAGATGATGAATAGTGAGATATGAAACAAAAAAAATATTAAAACTAGTTCTTCTTTCCGGAATATGACAAAAAAAAATCTATGGAAGTTAGATTGCAGTTATGCTTAAAAACATGTCCATTTTATCAGCTATCCAAAAAGGTATAACAATTTAGGATAATATCAGACCTCATAATAAAGACTTAGATAAAATGACCCCAGGTAGCAAAAAGACCGGTCCTTCGTTACTGTCTAATTGAAATAGGTTCTCTATCTGGTATCGGTATCTGATATAGGTATCTATTGAAATAGGGCTCGTGCGAGCGGGATGTCATTCGTTTTGTGTAAGTGTGAGCAAAAAAAGGTGGTTTCAGTATTTTGGATGGTCAAACAAAAGTTTATTTGTTTAGTCTGCTCATGCGATTCGTCCGTGGTAGATACGATTCTTGTTCTGTGCTCTCCATTTTAATTCGACTCGGTTTGTATTTCTGGACTGTTCTTGAATCTTTCTTTTTCGTGACTGTGCTTGCTTATTGGACTTGGTTTTGTGCTTCTGATTTGGAACTGTTGAAAAAGGCGATCTATACGAACGAGGAATATGCTGATATGTTATTCTGTTACGGAAATTGCGATAGTGTATCAGCAAGAGCTCGTGCTGGATACATACGACGGTATCCCAACCGCCGCGCTCCGGACGTCAGTGTGTTTGATGGAGTTTACCGACGAGTTAGAGAGACTGGTTCCGTTTCAAGACGACTGTCTGACCTGGGTCGTCCACGTGTGAATGATGACGACGAGCAAGACAACGAAATAGTGCAAAGATTTAGATTGGTTCCAACTACTACAACTAATGTTGTTGCCAGACATCTTGGGTGCTCGCAGTGGAAAGTGTGGTTTACCGTCCATACTGCTGGCCTATACTCATACCACTACACACCCGTACAAGTCATTGAAGAAGGCGATCCTGTGAGGAGGTTGGATTTCTGCAGATTTATGCTAAATGCAGACTTGGAAGACCCGACAGACGCATTTTTAGACGCATCTTGTGGACAGATGAGTCTAAATTTGACAAGGATGGTATAACGAATTACCACAATGCTCATTACTGGGCCTCAAAGGAACTAGGAAATCCTAATAAGAAAAGACAAAAGGGATCCCAGAGACGATTCAGTTTGAATGTGTGGATGGGTATAATTTCAAACCATTTAATTGGGTCTTACTTTTTTTCCGATAATTTGAATGGAGAAATCTACAAAACTTTTTAAAAGAAGAATTATCACAATTACTGCAGGATTTACCAGAAGAAATCACTAAAGACATGTGGTTTCAACATGATGGTTGTCCTGCACATTACAGGAGAGCTGTACGAGAGTGGCTGGACACGACGTACCCCAATAAGTGGATCGGAAGAGGTGGACCTACACCTTGGCCAGCTAGGAATCCCGACTTAACTTATTATGTATGGGGACACATGAAGAGTTTGGTGTACGACGAGCCGAATCCGATAAGTAGTGTAGAAGTGTTACGACACAAAATAATTAACGCAGCCGATCAGATGCGAACATAACCACTGGAGTAGTTAAAAGTGGATTAAGAAAAAGAATGAGGATATGTGTGCGAAACAGAGGCGGACATGTAGAACACGAGTTGTAAACAATCTTTTAATAAACGTTTTACTATTTACATGGTTTTGTTTCATTTTCTATGGCTAACTAATAATTATTTGGTTAAAATGCCCGGGGGCCTATCATGTGAGTTTTATTTTAATGAAGACTGCTATTACCCAATACTGTTATACCTTTTTGGAAAGCTGACAAAATGGAGATGTTTTTAAGCATATCTTCAATCTAATTTCCATAGATTTTTTTGTCATATTCCAGAAAGAAAAACTAGTTTTAATATTTTTTTTGTTTCATATCTCACTATTCATCATCTTCTACGACTCATTTTATTCTGGAAACAGATTTTTCAAGTTAAAATGGATAGAACAATCCATCTTCTAAAAGAAACACATAATCGAACATACCAGCGGCTCAAATTACAAAAAAGACATACAACAAAAGACAAAAAATGTCCTTTTTTAAAAAAATACTTAAATTTAGATTATCTTGAAAACCGTTGGGTTTAGGATATAGTGTTTCATAGTCAAATCAATTAGAAATGATCTAAACTACAGCCCCATAAAGGTCTAGTCGACTTAAAAGGTAACCCGGTATATATATGGCGTATAAAAAAAAAACACTTCAATGACACCTCATCAAACACCTGTCATCAAAATTTATGGTTTTTGGTTGGAATGTCATTTCTCAGTACCTAGTCAGTAGTAAAATACTTATCATCTATGGTCTTTGTCATAAAATTATATCGAACCAAATCACCCACATCGCCAATTTCAATACAATTTTTCAATAAATTAATATAAAAATGAGTACTAGAAGTGAAAAAGATAGGGCTAAACATATTCAAGATCGATGTCAAAATATATTGATGCAGTTGCTGAAAGACGAAGACAATAAATACTGTGTTGATTGCGACGCTAAGGGTAATTTTACTTTTTTATCCATACAAACATTCATTGTTTAAAAATTCCAGGACTGTAGAAAAAGAAGCATAAAATGTTTATTATTATTTGAATCATGCATAGTAGTTTGTTTATATAAAAGTTACCAATGTGCCTACTCTTTAGGTAGGTAAGATTCTCAAATCTCACCTTGACTCATCCCTTGCTCAATTTTTTTTAATCACAAAGCAAAATATTTCAGAAATGTCTTATCTGCCAATCTTTAACTCTGCCTTAATTTGAAGTGCTGTTGCAGGAATGTTTTTCTAAGTTACTAATAAAATATTTCTAAAATATATAGTTTCAAAGAGATTTTCTAAATTTCTAAAAAGTTTCCTAGGCTAATTATTGTATTCAATTAAATGTAGTTTCTAAGTCTTTAGCTGGTATAGGCTACAATGTCTAATCTTTTACTAAGTAGAAACAGAAGTCAAAACTCGTAATATTACTTGTATCTCATTTATGTTACAGTAATATTTGAAATAGGAAATAGTAAAATGTTACAACATTTTTAGTTTTTTCTTGTCATGTTCTTAGATTTTATTTTATTTGGGGCTTTTATTCTGTGGCAAAATTATTATTATTATTTCAGGAAACTTGACATCAATTCTATAGTCCTTCAAAACTTTTCTCCAGTTTGTCTGTAGGATCAATGTTAGATTAGTACAAACTTATTATCACCAGCCCTATCTTATATTTAACACTTTTTTACAAATCTAATACACCTAAATAATGTAATTTATAATACAAGTTTTTTCAGAAATATAATTACTTATATTTAATTATCGTGGCCTCCGTGGTCTAGTGGTTAGAGCTTGGCTCTCGGCCTGGAGGTTGTGGGTTTGATTCCTGCATTGGAACAACAAAAATGTTATTTTCAAGTTTGGTTAGGACAATACAGGCTGATCACCTGATTGTCTGACAAGAAAGAGATCCATGCATTGGATGGGCATGTAAAAAGTCAGACCTGCGCCTGATCTCTCGCCAGTCGTGTCGGTCATCCGGCCCAATGGGTTTTGAGAGATAGGATAACTATAAATAGAAAAACATACTTATAGTTTAATGCTTTATTGTGACACATTTGTTTTCCGGTATAAACAATTATCTTTATAAACACCAGGTTTATGTGGTAAATGTTATTAAAAATATGTCTAGTTTTCATTTTATTTTAGAGAAGTTGATAAATATTCACATACTTATGTATATTGGGTATGTTAATATTTATCAACTTCTCATAAAAATCATTAATTGTGTGTGTGTCTCAAAATTATCATTAGTTGTGTTATGGTAACTTTTAATATTATAAGGTACTACTGTCTTATTACTTATAAGTACATTATACCCAACACTTGGATGCAAAAACAAACAAATTATAGACTGGATAGTCTATCTATATATATAAAAGAAAGTCGTGTTAGTTACACTATTTATAACTCAAGAACGGCTGAACCGATTTGGCTGAAAATTGGTTGGGAGGTAGCTTAGAACCAGGAGACGGACATAGGATACTTTATATCCCGTTCCCGTGGGATGTGACAAAACGTGGTTTAACAAAACGCAACTGACATGGAATAACAAAACGCAACTGACTGCTAAACGTAGTGTTGTCTATGGTTAAGTATGGTGGAAGAGTTTTTTATTCCTTCATAAATTTGTGTTATTTCGGTTCTTAATGTGTAATATTGGTAGAATATTAACCATTAAATATTCGTTAACGTTCACAAGTGTGGCCAAGTGGTACAACTTCTAAAAACGTGCTATTTTGTGTTCCCTCCAAAACTCCCAAGGAACTTTCAGTAATGCTTCTACCACTTTACTGAATCGACTGACATGACTCATGGACTGCACTGACTATTTATTTGGACTTTGACTAGACTAAATTCTATTTCCCGCTTTTTTAACTTGACACTGGCAAATGGTTATAAGCTGACGCCATATATTTAAAAAAAAGTATGGTTGAAAATTAGAAATTTTGAAGTTGACCGGTTAATGTGTTAGTTTCGAGTTTCTTTTAGCTTATTGTGCCGATATTATCATTAACAATGCCGCGACCAAGACGATCGAACCTTTCCCAACAAAGCTGTAATACAACTAGGATTCACTAGGACACATTGCGAATGAAAGGACTGAAGAAGAAGAAGAGTTAAGTAGGTGTATATATGTAGGTTGTAGGTGTAGTTATTTATGTTTTCCAGTTCATAGTTGAGACAGAACAACGTGTGTCGGGACAGCTAGTATTATAATATATCTATAAATTATTATAGAAATATTTTTATAGAACATACGTTTCCTGTCTTAGGAATCTATCTCAAACTTAATAAATATCTGAACTTTTATATATAATTATTTATTAATTTCCAATAATTGTTTTAGGGCCACGCTGGGCATCATGGAACTTGGGCATATTCTTGTGCATCAGGTGTGCAGGCATACACAGAAATCTCGGCGTCCACATATCAAAAGTTAAAAGTGTTAATCTTGATTCATGGACGGCAGAACAAGTGGTATGTTTTCGAACCATTAGCTTGTATTTTCCTAACTTATGATGATAAATAATAATTCTATTATGGTAATAATTATAAACTAAAAAAAATGGTAAAAATATTTTACGGTTTTAATAAAAAATAAAACAAAAGTAGGGTTTTATCTAAGCTATATGTCATTACTTGTTCTTAAAGACTGTTTGATTTTATCAGTTATTACCATCTTTGTATTATATTATTATAGATTTGGCTAAATCATCTAACTACTTACACAACTACAGACAAGACAATAGGAAGGCTTTAGATTTTGGCAATACATGTTACATGTATGTTTGTTCCATCGTAGCACCTTAATTAAATCCGATTTTTATGTATGTGGTGTCAATAGGTTTGTAGTAGGTATGTAATGTCCCACATAATTTGTGTAGTTTGGTTATAGTTTTTAACTTTTGATTATTAAAACTTATTGTGTTACTAAATTAATTGAAGAAAATAAGTATGCCTCAAGATGTTAATGTTAAAATATAATGAAGATAATATATATTTTACGACTATTCGCAGCAATAAGATACGTACGAGTATTACAATAATAATATGTTTTTATTTTATTACATCACATATCTGCGCAATCATATAAAACCATTTGACCTCTTTTCCTAATACATAATCTCTACACTCTTTATTAAATATTAGCATTAATTGTCCGCGGCTTCGCCCGCGTGAAATTAGGTTTTAAACTTTCATCCCCTAGCTTACCCCCCTAGGGGCTGAATTTTAGAAAACGCTGAAATACGTAATTCATTATTTTTTCCGTACTAAATTCATACGAAATATCATGCAAATAAAGAATAAAAAGTTTCATACTAAGTTTTATCACCTATTTTATACCCTTGGGGGTTGAATTTTAAAAAATCCTTCCTTAGTGGATGCCTACAGGGGCGTGCGCTCCATATAGGCAGAAATGCAGTGCTTTACTTGTCATTCACAGATATTTTAATAAAACGTTCGTACGTTTTAGATGACTTTAATTAATAGTTAATAAATTAATTTAAAAAATATAATAACTTAAAAACGCCTAATATTTTATAAATAGCAACTCATCTCATGCCGTTGCGTTCTGCAGGACATATCATCGCATATATGTGTAATTTAATGGCAAATTAATGTTCGAAGATATCCGTGTCGGTGTAAAACACTATGAGAAGTACCTATTATATCATCATAATGTGATGATGTACGGTTTGACGATGGTGTTGATGATGATGATTCTCGTAATAGACATAGTGGCTTATGCTTGCAGTTCTTTAAACAACGCCGAAATCGCCAAACGTGTATCTATAAGGTGTCAGGAGTTCTGTTCAGTACTTTTGGATCCAGGGTATACCTTGGAGCAAAATCTTACTTTTTGGTAGTCTATGCTTGGGTTACTTCAGAAAAAGTCAAAATCACTATATGTGTCAATATAAATGGTTAATGGTTAATGGTAATATAAATAATTCCTCATGGATCCCATCATCAGGTCACCACTTTAATGCCAACGGGACGAACTTGGGATTATACCCTTTACATTAAAAAAATAATTTTGAAAATCGGTCAACAGACAGCGGAGTTATCTTTGAACATACAAAAAAATATACGTAAAAACAAAGAACGTAAAACCGCCTCCTTTTTTTGGAAGTCTTTGGAAAACTAGTAATTGGCCGCGGCTTCGCCCGCGTAAATCTCATTATCTTTTCCCAGGGGCGTGCGCTCCATATAGGCAGAAATGCAGTGCTTTACTCATCATTCACAGATATTTTAATAAAACATTCGTACGTTTTAGATGACTTTAATTAATAGTAAATTAATTAATTAAAAAAATATAATAACTTAAAATCGCCTAATATTTTATGAATAGCAACTGCAGGACATATTATCGCATGTATGTGTAATTTTCATACTTCGCAAACGCACACACCCATCGACATGATTATATAGCGGAAAGTCCCGCGGCAGGCTCTCCGATCTCGGCTATCCGATCGCTTCCGAAAACCGCCGAACTGGCTTGTCGAAAATTATTCGTTGCCTGTAATCCGAGTGAAAAGAATAGTCGGAAATCTAATAAATCACGTATGCACATTATGCATTTTTGTTTAGTAAGGTTTTATTTGTTTAAATAGAAGAAACGTTTTGTGTTTCGCGGGGGCCATATTGCATATTTCATGTGATAAGCATTGTTTACAATTTAATCGCTTCAGTTTATTTATAGTTTTCTTAAAAGATTTTTACATTTAACAGTTTATTACTGAGTTTCTATAATAATTGTAGTGATTTGCTTTTACTAGTGAGTTAGTTTATTTTTTTTAAATGTTATTTGATTGTGAGGTTTGTGTTGAAAATGTGTGTTTATTAAAAATTCAAAATAACAAGTTCTCACAATTGTCATTCAGTGAAAAGATTCAAATTCTGTCTAAAGGTAGGTGTGTACCCGAGTTACAACAACTAAACCAGCAAAAAAATAATGTAACTCGAAAATTTAATGTTATAAGTTATGAAACGTATAACTGGCTGTGTGGTTGTGTACACACGATTAAATTATATTGTTTTCCTTGCATATTATTTAGTAATTTACATTGGGATATAGTAATCTCAAGTAACCGGAACCTTGAATATGTGAAAATTGAAGCTGACTGACTGGTGAGTAGTTATAATATTTTAAAATATGCTTATTATATTACTTATTAGAATTTCTTCCGCCGCGACGATCGATCGCTGTTTTGTCTACGTTGCCGTAGAAGATGTACAACTAAGACTTGCTCTGTTGGCATGGTTTCGACTTAGAGATCCGTCGCTTGGCTGTAGCTATGCTAAAAATCTATAAACGAAAAAGTTTTTGTGACCGAGTACTTCGCCGCATACCCAGTGTCATTATCCTGTGCACGCCACTGGATGCCTATGTCATATGAGAAATATATGTGTAAAATTTCAAATTTTGCTAGCCTTAAGGGTTTGGCCTGTGCGTTTGATACATCAGTCTATCAGCTTTGCCGTTTATATACAGGTGTGACATTTTTTTATACCCAAAATGTTCAAACTTCGATTAAAAAATAAATTATGCAATTATTTCTAAAATTAATGAACTTGCCTATTTAAAAAAAAGTGCTATAGCTAGTCATACTATTTAGTGTCTATTTATCAGCATAGTTAGTGTATAATATCAAAACAATAAAAAACAGATGTAATTCATTCATTTCTGGTCATCGTGTTCAAGAAACAAAAAAAAATGACTTTTCTCTAAATAAAACTTTTCTTAGGTAGGTACTCCTTATGATAGATTTTTTTTGTATTTTTTTTTTTGAACGGCCATAAGTTCTACTATAAGACATTTCAGGGTTATCCATTAATTACCGGACATCTGTATATAGACAAACTATAATAGTTAGTAGAATCAGGCGTTACTTTGCGGAAATCCATAGCATACAATTTACTATTTAGTTAATATTATATATAATATAATCTAGCAATATAAATATAAATAAAAAAATCGCGGGATATTTCTACATATAATAAACCCGACTACGGCGAAGCCAAAAGGAAGGGTAGTAATTGAAATAGTGGTCAAAATGTAATATGTATAAATGTTTGTTCCACCCTAGCGCCTAAACCACTGATCGGATTTTAATAAATGAGATATCAAATATGATTTTGGCACTTGGCAGTCTTATGTATGCACGTTTGTTCCATCATAGCGCCTAAACTACTGATCGGATTTTAACGAATGAGGTGTCAATATGTTTGGCCCGGGTAACATAGGCTACATAATCTGGTTATAGTTTATATAAAAAAATGAGTTAGTAAACATTTCACATACATTATTAAATTGAACAAATATTATAATTTTCCAGATGTACCTCCAGCAAATGGGCAACTCACGGGCCCGCGCGGTCTACGAGGCGAACTTGCCCGACGCGTTCCGGCGGCCGCAGAACGACGCGCCGCTGGAAGCGTTCATCCGCGCCAAGTACGAGCAGAAGAAGTACATAGCAAAGGAGTGGGTGCCGCCCACTATACCCAAGGTCAACTGGTAAGTTGGATGATAATTTTATTGTAGATTGATCTACCAAGAGTGCACTGTAAATTTTTTGAAATAATAAGGAGCGCAATGTTATATTAGGTCTTTACCTATGAAATAACAGTTTTGCAATTGCAGTATAAAAAAATTTAATATAATTTTTTTCATGTATTTTTTATTTGTATTAATCGAAGTAATCACCCATGCAATCAATGCATTTTTGCCAACGCAGTGGCAGTTTATTGATGCCCTTCTTAAAGAAATCAGCTGGACGGGAGGCAACAAATTCTTCAAAGGCATTTTGTACTGCCTCTCGGGTATTGAATTTTTTTCCCGCCAAGAAGTTATCCAAATTGTGGAAAAAGTAGTAGTCTGTAGGCGCAAGCAAGTAAGAGAGCTTCCAACCCCAGTTCTTGCAACTTGGAGACCGTCTGCTGTGCAGTATGTGGTCGCGTGTTGTCGTGCAGGAGCAGCGGAGACGAGCGATTGACCAATGCTGGTTGGAGATGTGCCAGTTTCTCCATCATTGTGTTCAGTTCTTCACAGTACACATCTGCAGTAATGCTCACCCCGTTTGGTAAGAAGCTGTGATGAATCACACCGGCGCTAGACCACCAAAAAGTGACCATCACTTTTCTAGGTGTAAGTTTTCGTTTAGGGCATTGTTTAGGTGCTGAACCAGGATCCAACCAACTTGCTGAGCGCTTGCGGTTATCAAACAGAATCCATTTTTCATCGCAGGTAACAATGCGGTTCAAAATTCCTTCATTTGTGTGTCTGTTGAGCAGTGCAAGGCACGTCTCGACGCGTACTTCGCGCTGGCGATCATTGAGTTCGTGGGGCACTCATTTGTCAAGCTTTTTTACCTTGCCAATTTGACGCAAATTGACCAATATTGTTTTGACGCTAACGTCGAAAGCTGCTGCTAATTCAGCCGTAGATTGTGTATCTATAGCTATAGCTTCCACAATCGCCTTTAATTCGTCATTGTCGACCAAAGTCTTCGGACGACCGCGAGGTTCATTTTTCAGGTCGAAATTTCCAGAACGGAAGCGAGCAAACCAGGTTGGTTGTTGGTTTGTAGTGTTAGCTCCGTAAACGTCGTTGATGTTGCATGCCGCTTGTGCCGCGTTGCTGCCACGACGGTGCTCATATTCCATAATTACTCGAATTTTTAACGTATCTATGATGACGAAAAAGATTGAAATGCGATGAAAATGTAACACTAATCAATAAACTAACAACTACTTTTGGAAAAAGAATTCCATGTTTTTAAAATAAAATTAATTTGAAATTAGAATTCTTAGCCAAACAAAAATTATTTTGATTTGAAATGGCCAGTACTGCAGAACGGCAATTTCATAGGTAAAGACCTATTATATACTTAATACATTTACTCCCTCACTAGTAAAATATTTATATAGTGGATAAGCTATACAATGTTTTGTCCTTGTCCTATATGTAGGAAAAATCGCTTGATAGACAAGGACAAAACATTGTATAGCTTACCTACTCTATAAATATTTTTATTAGTCTTACTAATATATAATATATAATAGATATTGTTTTAATCTAGGCTAAGCTAGCACTTTGCCTATGCCTTTAATTAAAATCTGTTCAGCGGTTTAGTGTGAAAGATACTGCAAAATATATTAGCTAAATTATTAAGATATTCTATGGTATATTTTAATATTTAGCTATGAAAAAACATTGTTTTCAAATTTCAGGGATAAAGAAATTGATGAGGAATTAGAAAACAAAGGCGGAAAAAAAGAGCCACTACATCAGGTCTAGGACCACTGCCGGCTCCTACAGGAGATAAGAAATATAATGTATGTTGATGTTTTAATAGTAACTATCTTAATATAAATTAAATATGAGATTTGTGTCAAAAATGTAAAAATGTTTTTTCAGAAAAACGACGTCATCCCTAGCATACCCAAGCCTAACTCTTCCGTCAGTCCCAAGCTGGGAAGGAACACTCCGCCCACCCTCGCCGAGCCGAGCAAGCCGTCGAACGGATCCGCCGATCTGCTCGGCCTGGATACGTCCAAACCAGGACCTCCCAAACCGGCGAACGACGACATATTCTCGAGTTTCTTCTCCGCGCCACAAGAGAAGCCAGTGGCGGAGCCCAGCGTCGAGCCGAAAGCGGACTTGAAAACGGAGGAGGAGAACTTCTTCAAACAACCCGCGCCTACGGAAAAGGAGAAGACGAAGCTGACTAAGGACAGCATACTGGCGCTGTACAGCCAGACCCCCAGCAACACGATGAACCAGTTCAACCCCCAGCCGATGACGCAGCAGTTCAACCAGCAGCCGTTCGGCAACGTGTTCCAACAGGCGCCGCCCGCCTTCAACAGCATGGGGCAGAACGGCATGTTCAACCAGTTCCCGCCGATGGGCACCCAGTTCCAGCAGTTCGGGGCTCCCCAAGTGCCGCAGCAAGCCCCGGCTCAGGTGTTCCCCCCGAACCAGCAGTTCTTCAACCAGCCAGCTCAGCAGCAGAACTTGTCCCAACAATTAGGTGGTCTCAGCCTAGGTCAGAGTTTTCCTAGCTCCTTCGGTACGCCCAACAGCAACGTCGCGAGCAACTCCACGTGGCAGTAAGTGGTACCGTACATATGTGACTGTAGATAACGTAATGTATCTGAGTATGTTTGCCCATATTTGAGCAGGAAGCTCAGGCAATGCCACGGTATTTTTATAGTGTGGTCGATTATGTGGTTCATTTGGGTGTATTGCATAATTGATGTTTAAACTGAGGAAATTCGAGAGGCGGAGCGGTTGATGGTTTTGTTGCTTGTATTTTTTTTACGAAAAAAAAAACCCAATCTTGTAGATAAAATTCTAGTGTCGTGTAATTATATGTTTTTATTCAAGTGCCCAAAAATAGTATTATTATTTTATTGAAAATGCCATTTACCTGATAGGAGTATTGACGAAGTTGCCATAAGTGCTCAACGCCCTTCACTCCGCCGCTGTTTTGTGACAGCAAAGACCAAAAACATTTTTTATGCTTCAATGTAATAGCTGACCATTGTACGTCAAGAATATAATGTTTAATTAGTTCAGAATCTACTAGATATTTCGCATACAGATTGTGTTCAGTCTCATACTTAAAAGATGTATGTTTGGTTTAAATAATAAATGTAATAGAAGTCTGTCTTGTTTGTGCTTTTTTTTTTTTTTATATTTATCTTTTAACAATAATAGATAGATTCTTACAAAAAAATTGGGAAAGATTGCATGTTATACAAAATGTGACAATTTCTTTGTAAGAGTCCATATATATTGTAAACACTTAGTGCGCGACTTTCTTGTAATAATATTAATGGTCGAGTATGTTTCAGTCATTTTATAAGAATATGACAATATAGAGATCCGTCACTATGATAAGAATTAAAAAGACTGATATCCAGAAGTAAAACAACTCAAATCTGTCTAGAAAAATAAAGACAGAGTATTTGCTGCCAGTAATATTGAGTATTTATGTACTTAGAGTGTGAAAAACTAATATTCACCTGGCTTATAGAAATTTCAAGCTTCTTAGTCTACTGACCTAGAGAGAACATTAACATCAAAACACACAGATTAAAAAAAAAACAAAACTGTCATTTGCAATGACAGTAAAAAATGGCGCCACTTAGTTGTCATATACACCACCAGGCACGCTAATTTTATGACTTTAAGGTTTGATTTCCTGACTACAGTATTATTTGTAAACTCTTTATTGTTGTATGTTATAATATGAACTGAAATATTTGTAAACTTAAATTAGTGTTAAGTAGAGAATTTTATTTACCGCCAAGATGCTTAACGTTAACTAACAAAAGTTATAGTAATAGAGTTATGTAAAAAGATACAAGAAGTGGGTACAAGAAGACGTAAATCTACCTTGTGTGTTTTGAATATACCTACAAATGAAATTATTTTTATATTTAAACTGCAATTGTCTTTATGTTTTAGACATGGCACATGAGCAATAGTTATGTCTAAATTATTATTAAAGGTGCATTATTATCGAGTATACCTTTATGCATGCTACAAAAATTTTATGTTGTATATGTCAGGGTGCCCTATGAGTCGACTTAAATATGGTGATGTTGAAATGTGTCAAATGCTGGTGTAGTCTTCTGGTACTGGTATCACGGTACCAGTACCCTCCTCGGCCAAAAAGATTGCACATCGACATTTGTTACGAGGTAACATTCGGATAGTGTCGCCTTTGTAGAGCGTCATCTCTGTCAAACGACAAACAATTATTTGCAGCGAAACACTGCCAGAGAAACACTGCCAGTGTTCGACAGAGATGATACTGGTTGCGTAGGGATGTTCCGATACCGCCAAAGTATCGATACCTACTACTCATATCAGTAGTACTCAAATAATTTTTCGATACTACTCATTTATATATTCCTAAAATATCGATACTTTTAGACTTTCTATAACGTAACTTACGTAGTTTGACGGCCTCTGTGGCTCAGTGGTTAGTGCGTTAGCGCTCAAGCCGGAGGTCGCGGGTTCGAATCCGCCGACGGAACAAAAAAGTTTTCTATGTTCCTGAGTCATGGATGTGTATTATATATGTGTATTACATAATAAAAATCTCATATATATGTATAGTATAAAAGTATTAAATATACTTCCCGTTATCTGGTACCCGTAACACAAGTTCTTCGGATACTTAGCACAGGGCCAGATTGACGTGGTGTGAAGCGTCCACGTCCATTAAATAACAATAATTTTGTGAGGGTAAAAGTCAATAGTAAAGTAATTTTTATTTAATGGACAAAAATTATATTTTATTATTGATTATATTAATCAAAAAACTTTAGCATCAATATATTTAATAATAATTTGTACACACATAAGATTGTGTGTACAAATTATTATTATTAACTGCGGACTGACTGGACAGTGACACTGGCATGGCGGCTTAATGAGTGAGCGGTAAAGTGTAAGCCGTGAATGAAATGAATGAGTGGCGGCTCTCTCGGTCTCGGTTCGTTCGATCAGGTGAAGTCGGACGGGTTCGGATCGGCTGGCGCGAGACACGAATGGCGCTTTACCGGTAATCGAGCCAGAGGGCTTTCGCTGTCTCGTTCTGTCTGATTCATTCGGAAGTACAACTGATTCGATTCGATACCAAGTACTTTTGTTTCGATACCGAAGGCGCCGAAATTTTTGACATTCGAAAAATTACGCGTTCTGCGCACGTATACAACGCATGCGCCAAAAAATTATTTCCCAAAGAACGCACCCACTCTGCACAGCCGATACTCACCGAATATCAATTTTTCAAAGATCGATGTGTATTCTTTTTGACTTGGCACTGTACTAGCGTTTAACACAATATTTAACTTGCTAAATATTTAAATTATTCTAACAGTGCTGGCAGATGCCTCTAACGAAGTCACACATTTTTATTCTGCGTAAATCTGATACGAGTCTGACACCTGTTTCCAATAGCCCTATTGCTTGAGCATCTGTGGGCACTAAAGTGTGGTCCTGTGAGATCTTAATTTAGACTGTCTTTAGCAGTTTCCACTGTAAATTTTAAGTTTTAAAATAGCCTTACAAGTATAGCAGATTTGGTTCCTCCATATTTATTTTTTGGAATTATTTTTTTATGTACGACATTTATTTTTCTTATATAAGGCCCTGTCAGTCTAACGAATTGCTAATCTTTATATCAATATTCAAATTTTGTCTAGACTCAGCATGGATTTGCGCGCGATAAAGTCAATTTTTGGCAGTTTTTTAATTTACAAACTCGTAGTTACAAAAGAGTTTATTCGGTGGACTAAAAGATAGTAATCATGCTTTAGTCTTGGCAACGGCCGGGCCTGTGTTCGTTTCTGTGACAGAAAGTGCAATGTATTATCAATTTTTATTTATTTATGGGAGAAATTAAATCAGATATAAATAGCGAGATTGACGAATAAATTGTATGAAGTCATTTGGTACTGTTTTATTGCATTTTTATGACACCATAATATTGAAATTGATACACGTTTTAAAACGACAATTCATTAAAAAAACAAAACTAAAAAAAACTAATTAGATATTATAAATATTTTATTTTTTACAACATCCTAACAACGATAAAATATTCAACATAAATTTTAAACTTACACTAAAATAAGACTTATAACAAGCACAGCCATTATAAACATCCATATCCGACTCTCTAAGACCGGACTCCCACTAATCAGCACCTGTGCTCTAGCGTGCTGGGCACAGGAGTCGTTGAGTGCGTGCGCGCCGATGACGCACCGGTAGTAGTGTGCGAACGCGCGCGGTGTGCGCGTGCGCTCCGGTCCGTCGAAGTCAACGTTGTACAGGCCGAATTTTGAACTGGAAGCAACAAGGTATATTTATACAATGTAACATCAATCCTAGTACAGGTAGCGGCACGAAACTAGCGCTGACCGTTATTGCGCAGAAGTCAAAAATTAGGTCTCTCAGGGGGGCTAGAGGGACGAAGGGTGCTCGTGCGTAGCGCCGATTGGCTAGCCAGTCGTACTCCGTCCCCCGCCGTGATACGACGCTCCGCGGTCTTCTGACTGTACAGTCGCGTTCTAAAATCTATTGTTATTGCCGATCATTGTTATTGTTTTTTGTTAAGTTTGAGTTCGATTGTTATTGTTGGTTTTTATTATTAAATTTGTTTGTGACTTTAAACAGTGAACATGCCTAGAAGAAATACTGTTTTGAAAAGACAGGCACGAAAAATGGTGTATGACGTGCATTGTTTTGTTAAAAAAGATACCAATGAATTGATTGATTCTTTAAAGCAATTAGCAAGCAATTAAAAAGCAAGCATTAATTATTATATTAAATAAAAATTGTCAAATTCGATTATATATTTTTTTCTACTCCCCATAAACTTAATCACTCGGTAGTGTACAAAGAGTACATTTAAATATGTTCTTAAAATTATTTTATTAAAGTTATAATTGTATTGCGTGCGCGACTGTACCCATGCGCAGCTATCCCCTCTATATTTCGCTCAGCGCTAAACTTACGTGCCGCTACTTGTGCTAAATGTGAAAGTTTGTGAGGATGGATAGATGGATGGATGGATGTTTGTTACTCTTTCACGCAAAAACTACTTAACGGAATTTAATGAAATTGGGTGTGGTAATAGTTAAGGCTCTGGATTAAAACATAGACTACATTTTATCCCGAATAAGTACAGTGTCCACGTGGGATAATGTATATATACGCGGACGAAGCCGCGGGCAAAAACTAGTGCTATATAAAATACTAGCTGTCCCGACACACGTTGTTCTGTCGCACCTATAAATATAGTGTTAATATTTTCCCTGCAATTTTTCCAATATTTCTCACCGTTTAAAGTTCAAGACCAAAATTAGCCAAATCGGTTCAGCCGGTCTCAAGTTTTAGCGAGACATTGGAAATGCAATCCATTTTTTATTAAATAATATTAGTTATATAAGATAAGCTTTTCCATTACCTACTTTGTAATTTTCAATATCAAATCACACATTTTATAAACATTATGTCACGTCCCACGGGAACGGGATAAAAAGTCATCCTATGTCCGTCACCTGGTTCTAAGCTACCTCCCCACCAATTTTGCAGCAAATCGGTTCAGCCGTTCTTGAGTTACAGTGTAAGTAGCACGACTTTCTTTTATATATATAGATTATTATACAGATCCACTCCTAGCATAATTATCAAGACGGGATGCAACGCATAGTCTATGTCGTCGAAAGCTTTGTACGATTGTGAGCCGTCGAGATATCTAACGTTGCGTCACATTCTGTCTTCGACGTGGGGCTAATTAGGCATCAAAGGTCCCGTCGAGGAGATTTTAATGACATAATATCAAATAACATATTATATGCGTTATGCGTACCTAAAACCATCTAGCCATTCAAAATTGTCTAGCAGCGACCAATAGGTATGTGTAGCCAGTCACAGTTATAATATATTCGTTAACGTGCACAAGCGTGGGAAAGTGGTACAACTTCAAAAAACGTGTCCCCTCCCTTGTGTTCCTCCAAAACTCCCTAGGAACTTTCAGTAAAGCTTCTATCAATTTACTGAATCGACTGACTTGACTCATTGACTGCACTGACAATTTGTTTGGACTTTGACTAGACTTTGGACTTGACGATTTAGGAATGCGGTGTTGAAAATTGAAGCGAAAATTCTGCCTTTTTAACTTCACACTGGCAAATGGTTTTGGGCCGACGCCATATAATAAAATAATAAAAAAAAGAAGGAAATGTGATTCATGTCGGCGAACTCAACGTCAGAAAGTGCAAAATATATTGCTGTTTATTAAATTTAGTCTTTCTAGATGTGAGGGGTGTAGATTCAAAACCGACTCTATCCAAAAAAAAAAAATGTTTTTCTATTCTTACAACACTGACTCATTCCTTAAAGATTTTTATTTAGAGCTAGTACCAAAACTGCCTCTATCCTATAGAAAATAGCAAACAAAATGTTAAGTGAGGTTCAAAATCGACACTATCCACTTTGTCAAGTGCATAACCGCCATTGTATCGTCTCGACCAATCACGACACAATAGCCATTGTGGCAGTTGAAGGTGTTTTTCTGTTACGAGTGCTGATAATTTAATTCATTTTGAGTGGTTTTTGCTACAATTATTATGGAAGTAAATATATCTCCCGTGACGGGAAATAATGCAAGGAAAAGAATGCGCAATGAAAATCTATGGAAGCGCAACCTGGAAAAGCAGAAAAGGTAGGTTTTATACGGTGCAAGTTTAGTAGAAAAATGGATAGTTTTATGCCATAAGGCGTAGTAAATCAGTAATTAATTATAATACCTACTGAGTTGTGCTTGATAATTTTACTCTCATGTTTATTTATGACAAGCTTATGGGTAAAACCTAATAACTTACTTGGTTATATTTTTGTTCTAGATATTCGCCTAAAAGTTTACCAGATTTTAAAAAATTGGGAAAATGCGATCATAAAAAAGGCGTTTACAAGTGCAACGAGCTACATCCTCAAGATGTTAGAAAATTTCATGCTGCTTTCTATGCACATAAAGATAAAAAACATCAAGACCAGTTCATATTGAAGCGTATGAAAACCAAGACCCCGGCTCGCCGTAGACGAAAAGTCTCACAACGGCATGAATCAGAAACATTTACTGCCATGTATATAAAAACGTTTACGAAGCCCTACAAATTACTAAGAGTATGTCAAAAAGTTTTTTTAATGATTTTGGGCGTTGGAGTTCATAGAATTAGAAGAATTTCAAAAACTTTTTTGATATCTGGACAACTATCCACAGATCGTCGAGGCGGAGATAGGATGTCTAAAAAAAATTTACCTAAGAAACGTAGCGTCATGTGTTTCATTGAAAAATTTAAATGTATAGAGTCACACTATTGCGCACACACACACTATATAGAGTCACGCTCAGCGACCTCAGAAAGGAAATACATGTCTTCCGACCTTAACATAAAGAAAATGTGGCGACTATACCAACAAGAACATGACGATACTTTAAAAGTCAAAGAATGCTTCTTTAGGCATGTATTTAACACGAAGTACAATATAGGATTCAAAATGCCACGCGTGGATGTTTGTAGTAGGTGTACCGAACTAACAGAAAAAATTAAAGTTGCTAAAGATAGAAGGGATGAAGCTGCAAAAGCCGGTTATATGACAGAAATGCGTATCCATAAGCCCAAAGCTAAATGCTTTTACGAGTATTTAAGAGAACAAAATGAATCCATATAAACTATGTCTTATGACTGTCAGAAGAACCAAGTGCTCCCAAAAGTGCCAGATCAAATAGCATATTATAGCCGGCAATTATATATAAACAATTTTACGATCGTTGTGTGTTCTTCCACCGGAAACGTTGTCAGAGACAATGTATATTGCTATACTTGGACCGAGAACACACACGCAAAATCTGCAAACGAGATAGCTTCTGCTGTTTTTTATCAGCTTACTACTCAGATTGATATAAGTAGTTGTTTAAACCTCTTTTAGGTTTTATTATTTTTATAAATTTGAAATTTTCTTAAGTCATATTCTGAAAGGTATTTAAATGTTTAGTTCTTTTATATTATAATAGATGTCAGTAAATGTTTTCTACATCACGCTATCAAAGCACTGAGAGTTATGTATATAAGGCAGGAAGTAGTTTGTACGGTTGAATTGGAATACAAATCTACTGATGATACTCTCGTTTCATTTAGTAGATATTTTTGGGGATTCTGTTCATGGTCCTTCGATGTCATAAATAATCATCGTGGCCTATGCACTATCCTGGGGTAAAATCTGGGGCCCTGGAAGATTGGAGGAAGACTGGCAGCCTGAAGAAAATTAGCGAGGTACTCTGCGACCGGACGAGGAACAACGGAGGCTGGTGGTTGGAACAGAACCTTCAGCAGCAGCAGAACCTTCAGCAGCAGCAGAACCTTCAGCAGCAGCAGAGGAACCCGAGGTGCTGGAACAGGTGCCGATCTTCACTCCAAGAGGCCGAGCCGGTACTCACTAACAATTAGTACACAAGTTCCCAGTGAGTAATTTTAATCCTTATGCCCTAGTGTTAACAAATAGTGAAAAAAGTAAAAAATAAAAAACAAGAATAATATAGTGCTGTGCGAATTGCGAACAAAGTTATTATAAGTTTTTTCCGAAGAATAGTTCCGAAAATAGTAGTAGTTACTGGACATAGTCAAAGAGCACAAATATGGAGGCAATAGTTATTCAGAAAAATGTAATTTGCAACATTAATAAGGCTCAAATAAATTTTAGAAAGTCGCCGAAAGAGCGCTTAAATAAAGGATATATAGAGACCCGATTAGAACCCTTGAAAACTACTGGCAGACATTTACTTCTAATCATAATACGATTATATTAGAAGTAGAAGCCAAAGACCTAGAAAAATCTGATTACATTACGAATGATTTGTACGAGCAGGCTGAAGAGTTGTACACTGATTACAAATCGCTGTTAAAAAATGCTTTATGTAATTATGTTAATAGTGTAAATAGTGTTAAGGAATCAGTTGCAACTGCGAATGATAAGCCTGCAGTAAGTTTACCTAAAATTAGTTTGCCAAAATTTTCGGGATATATTCGGAATGGGTTAGCTTTCGGGATTTATTTATTTCTTTAATACATAAAAATTCTTGCATTGATGATGTCCAGAAACTTCACTACCTCAAAAGCAGTGTCACTGGTGAAGCCGAACAGCTTTTAAGATATATGCCAACTACCGCTGACAATTATAGTGTTTGTTGGAACCAGTTAGAAACTAGATATAATAATAAGAGATACTTATCAAATAATATTCTAGCTAGGTTAACCAACCAAAAGGTTATAGTCACAGAGTCGGCAGTAGCTATTAAAGGCTTACTAGACAATACCAAAGAATGCCTTAATGCACTGGGGAACATAGGCATTGATACTAGCAGTTGGGATACGATAATAATCTACCTTATATCCCTTAAATTAGATTCAGAATCCCGCAAACGTTGGGAACAAAAGGTTTGTGAGGCCAAAATAGACCTACCTAGTTTTAGTATGTTTGAAGAATTTCTTCAAAGCAGATTTAGGTCTTTGGAGTTTCTGGATACCAAAGGTTCAAGAGTAGATAGGCCGAGCTTTTCACATATTGCAACTGCCATCCTTGTTTGTAAGTTTTGCAATGATAATCATAAGATTCACACTTGTAAGAAGTTTGTCAAGGAAAATGTAGGGACACGACGTGAGTTCGCACAAACTAATAATCTATGCTTCAACTGCTTAAATTCGGGACACTCAACGTACCAGTGCACAGTTCCAACCAAATGCTATTATTGCAAAAGAAAGCATCACAGTCTACTACATTTAAAAGTATACAAACCGCCTTCACGACCTGATGAAGCTTTTAGTTCAAATAGTCAATCTCCAAAAAACAGTAACGAGTCTCCATTTCCGCCAGTAGTTACTACATGTCACTATTCTGAGGTTCAAGGGCATGTACTACTGGCTACCGCCCTAGTAAAAGTAAAATCAAATAGGAATAGTACAGTTGTGTTGAGATCTCTTATAGACCAGGGGTCTCAGACCTCCTTTATAACGGAGTCTGCAGTACAATTGTTGGCACTAAAAAAGGTACCAGGTACTAGTTTAATATCCGGGCTTGGCGGTGATCAGACGACTTTGACTTCAAAGTCGTCTGTTATAGTTAAGATGATATCACGCCTTGACCCTAATTTCAGTATAGTAGTAAGGGCTCATGTCCTGGGAAAAATTACAGCTTTGTTGCCATCAAATAAAATAATGGTCCAAGTATTGCCTTCGTTGCCTGTAGATGAATTAGCAGACCCTACTTATGACGTTCCTAGTAAGATCGATTTGCTCTTAGGAGCTGAAGTTTACAGTCAAATATTACTTGAAGGTATAATAAAAAGTCCATCTCAATCTATTGTTGCCCAACGCACAATGTTGGGCTGGATTTTATCTGGAAAAATTTGTTCACAAAAAACATCAAAAGAAATAAGGCATTGTCATCACGCTAAGTTGGAATGTTATGATAACGGAGAGGACGAGCTCCTCAAACGTTTTTGGGAGTTAGAATCAGAACCAAAATTATGTACAAGGAAAATTTTAACTCATGAAGAGAAGAAATGTGAAGATTTCTTCTATGAAACAGTAAAGCGTGATGAAACAGGAAGGTTTATAGTAAGACTACCGTTCAAAACGGATAATCCGCGCTGTTTACAGGGCAACTTAAGAGAAGTCGCCAAAAAACGATTTTCTAATTTAGAGAGACGTTTAGCAAAGGATCCTGAGCTAAGAGTAGAGTATACAAATGTACTCAATGAATACAAAGATTCAGGTCATATAGAGTACGTGGATACCTGTGATATTAATAAAGAAGCAGTATACTTACCTCATCATCCCATAGTCAAGAAAGACAGAATAACAACCAAGGTACGTATGGTTGTAGATGCATCCTGTAAAGATTCAAATGGGATATCATTAAATAGTGAACTGTTGGTGGGGCCGAGGCTTCAGCCAGAACTTCGTCATCTTATTATGAGGTGGCGCTGCTATCCTATTGCTCTAGTTGCGGATATTGTGAAAATGTACAGACAATTGAAAGTCGCACCAGAGGATTTAGATTCCCAAAGAGTACTATGGCGAGATAGTCCTGAGGCCGAACTACAACATCTTCGTTTCACACGAGTTACCTTTGGAACTTCATCTGCACCGTATCTAGCAATTAAATGCCTTCAACACTTAGCAACGATTGAAGGTTCTCAGTTTCCTCGAGCAGTGTATACAGTTTTAAATGAGTATTATATGGATGACATGATGAGTGGTTGTTACACAGAAGAAGAAGGAGTACAACTTTATAAAGAAGTAAAAAATTTACTTGATCGTGGTGGTTTCACGCTTCAAAAGTGGGCAAGTAATAGTACAAGTTTGTTACAGAAGATACAAGGGGATTCAAAAGAGTCAGACCTTAAACTGGAACCTAAATTAGATGAAACGATAAAAATTCTCGGTTTAAGGTGGGATAGAAACTCTGACAATTTCCGGTTTACAGTCGATGTTCTTCCTCAGAGTTCTGTAACTAAAAGAAAAATTATCTCGGACATATCACGCCTCTATGATCCTCTTGGATGGTTAGCACCAACTATTACAATGGCAAAGATATTCATCCAAAAGTTATGGCTAGCTGGGATCGACTGGGACCAGAAAGTTCCTACTAATTTATTAGAAGAATGGAAAAAATTCTATAAGGACTTACCAGTACTGACTAATATAAGAGTACCACGATGGAATAATTGGAAAACGGATGGCCAAATTCGTGAACTTCACGGCTTTTGTGATGCATCCAATGCAGCATATGCTGCTGTAGTATACTTAAGAATCATTGATACCACTGGAGAAATAAAGGTTAGTTTAATATCCTCAAAAACAAGAG
Source organism: Phengaris alcon alcon (assembly GCA_037179445.1). Taxonomy (NCBI): domain Eukaryota; kingdom Metazoa; phylum Arthropoda; class Insecta; order Lepidoptera; family Lycaenidae; genus Phengaris; species Phengaris alcon. The sequence goes on along the minus strand of JAYRCH010000264.1, from coordinate 79,140 downwards.
TGGCTCCAGTAAAACAAGTTTCAATCCCACGTTTGGAATTGTGTGGTGCAGTTTTGCTGTCGAAAATCCTTATGGAAATCTCTGAGGTACTGAAAATATCTAAGAATCATATACATGCTTGGACTGATTCATCGATTGTGTTGGCGTGGCTCAGTAACCATCCCAATAGATGGAAAACTTTTGTGGCGAATAGAGTCTCTGAAATTTTGACGGCAATGAATAGAAATCAGTGGACTCATGTCATATCTTCAGATAATCCAGCTGACCCAGCATCACGAGGACTCTTACCGTCAGAACTAGTAAAAAATAAACTCTGGTTTCAAGGACCTGCCTGGCTGCACATGACATATATTAAATATGAATTAGGAAACATAGAAAATATACATTTAGAAGAAAGACATACGGAGATTAAAAGTCATATGGTCACGAATGAAAACAGTATAGATTTACTATCAAGATATTCATCATTAAATAAACTTACCCGAGTGATCTCTTACTGTCGTAGAGTAAAACACTGGAAGTCACCTGAAAAAGAAAAAGTTAGTGCACAATTAACAGCAAGAGAAATTAATGAAGCATTACTTACTTGCATTAAATTAAGTCAAAAGCAACATTTCCAACAGGAAATGAATATAATTTTAACAGGACATAAAGTTAGTAAAAAAAGTAAACTCACCTCTTTAAATCCGTTTTTGGATTCAGTTGGCATCCTCAGAGTAGGCGGTAGAATACAGAGTGCTCAAGTAGAACTTGAAATGAGACACCCTATTATCTTATCACATCATTCTCCACTTTCCAAATTAATAATTACAGATGCTCACCAGAAGACTATGCATGGCGGACCACAAATTATGCTCAATTTTCTACGAAGTAGATATTGGATAATAGGAGCTAAACGTCTTGTTAAGGGAATTGTACATAAGTGTATCATTTGTGTGAGACACTCAGCGCACTCTAGTCAACAGATGATGGGTCAACTACCACAATCACGAGTAACACCTGACAGACCTTTTCATAAATGCGGGGTAGATTACGCCGGACCCATAAATATCCGCTGTACGAAAGGACGTGGAAATCGTTCTATTAAAGGTTATATTTGTTTATTCATATGCATGGCAACGAAGGCTATACATTTAGAATTAGTGGGAGATATGACAACAAAAACATTCTTAGCTGCATTTAAAAGGCTTGTAGCGCGACGCGGACATGTCGCTGAGGTATGGAGTGATAACGGCACTAATTTTGTTGGCGGTGCTAAAGAATTATCTAATTTATATAAAGCGGAAAAATCCAGTTTTACTACCGAAATAGAAGATTGGATGGCAACAAACAGTACTAGTTGGCATTTTATTCCCCCACACTCTCCTAATTTTGGAGGGTTGTGGGAATCAGGCATTAAGTCTACCAAATATCATTTGAAAAGAATTATAGGTAATAGTACTCTTACTTTCGAAGAGTTAAATACAATATTAGTTCAAATCGAAGCATGTCTTAACTCAAGACCCATTTCACAATTATCGAACAGTCCAGATGATCCGAACCCTTTAACACCAGGAGACTTCTTAGTGGGGGAACCTTTAGTTCTAGTACCTGATATGAACTATGAAAACTCCAACATTAACACATTGAGAAGGTGGCATTACACACAACGTCTAGTTCAAGATTTTTGGCGTAGGTGGTCCAAAGAGTATCTTACTCAACTACAACAAAGATACAAATGGACTGATCAAACTTCAGAACCGGATGTAGGTAGCATAGTATTAGTAAAGGAGGATGATCTTCCACCTGCGAGATGGCTTTTGGGGATAGTAATAGAAAAGTATCCTGGTTTGGACGGACTCACGCGAGTTGTTACTTTAAAATACAAAGGTCATACAATTAAAAGACCAGTATCAAAGCTTATTTTGTTACCAGTAGAGAACAGTAAATAGAGAATAATTATACTCTATAACTATAAGTTTTTTTTTTTTTTTTTGCAGTATGTTCAGTTCAATTAAAAAGTTAATTCTATGTTATTATGCATTTGATAAAAATCCATGTCAGTTTCAAGTTAAAGTTTATGTGATTAGAAATGTTTTAATGTAAGGTTTAGTTAAGTTTAGTTGTAGTAATATTAATTAAAATGGATTAAATTAAATTAAATTAATTAAATTAATTTAATTAAAATTAATCAAATTACTATTAACATTTAATAATAACTATTATTGTTTTTAATTGTTATAATGAACGTGGCCGTTCATGGCGGCCGGTATGTTTAAACCTCTTTTAGGTTTTATTATTTTTATAAACTTGAAATTTTCTTAAGTCATATTCTGAAAGGTATTTAAATGTTTAGTTCTTTTATATTATAATAGATGTCAGTAAATGTTTTCTACATCACGCTATCAAAGCACTGAGAGTTATGTATATAAGGCAGGAAGTAGTTTGTACGGTTGAATTGGAATACAAATCTACTGATGATACTCTCGTTTCATTTAGTAGATATTTTTGGGGATTCTGTTCAGTAGTAGTATAAAGAAAATAAGACTGATGGCAGATGGGTGTGGATCTCAAAATAAAAATAGTATTATGATAACTATGTGTGCTCATTGGCTGACAACTCACGCCCCAGCAACAGTTAAATGTGTAGAGTTAATCTTCCCAGTCCCTGGTCATTCATTTATGCCGGCTGACAGAGTATTTGGAAATATTGAAAAAGAAATAAAAAATAATGAGGTGATGGTTCAACCATCACAATACATAGATATATATATATAACAGATATGGCCAAGTAATAAAGCTGGGTGATGATTGTCCCGTCAAGGATTGGAAATCGTATGCGAAAAACGTTACAAAACCACCAGGATTGTATCATTTCAAATTCTCAGACTGCAAAAGATATTTCATAAAGAGAGTGAAGAATAACCATCAAAGATTTTTACTGAAAGGTGAAATAAACTACAGGGTCGAAACGGGTGTGTTTAAAAGTGTTATGAAACGAGGAATTAAAACAATGGATGAAATTGGCGTAAGAACTATCCCACCTAATAAAGTGAATATGAGTAAAGCTAAATTGGAAGACGTAGATAAACTTTTACGAAAACATTACGGTGATGCTTGGAAAGATGACTACGGCGATGATCTACTTTCATTCTATAAAGATGTCCTAGGTAACAACTACAGCGATAGTGCATCGCAAGACGAAAATATTGAGCCGTGCGAGTATCTGCAAGAAGTGGGAATGAGCGTATAGATTTTAGGTGAAAATTAAGTTTAATTAAGTCACAAAATGTATAATATCATAGGTTCATAATAGATGTTTAATTTGCGTTAAAGTTGTTTTTAGTTTTCCAAGAATTTTAAGAAACGGGTTTGTTTGTCCTAAATAAATACATACATAATCAATTATGAGTTTAATTTCATGATAAGTAGGTATTTATAACTTTTCTTAATCCAAGATAAAAGTAAAAAAAAAGTACGTATAAAATTTCTTGGCTCTCTTGTGTATAGCTATTATGGCATGTCATAACCCCCTTTATTTTTAAGAGCTAGAAGCAATACTGCCACTGTCCATTTAAGTGAAATGCAATACCGCCACTATGAAACACTCGTAGATTCATAATCGCCTCTATCCATATTTCAATCGAAAGTTACACTTATAACTTCATTGTTATACTAATGATTTTTAAAATGAGATTGAAAATTAGGTATTTACGTTAAATTCAGGCAGTTAGATAAGTACTATCCTGAGTAAATATCCTTGTATACGTTTTTGAGCTCTGGTAAAAAAAATCGAAAAGTGGACAGTGTAGGTTTTGCATCTATACCCCTCATGTGCAGGTGCAGAGTTATGGCGAAATCTCAATCTATTTATAACTGTTATAAAATCACGGCTTCAGCTCATGGCACCATGGTTTAATTGCTAAATTTTCTTGTATCCGTCCATACCACATTCCTTTGAGTTTTTGATTTTCTTTCCCAAAATCTGCACACATGTTTCTTAGAGATATGTTTGATATTGATATGATAATTAAAAGACAAAACCAAGGAATATTTGGTTTTATTCCAAATAAAATGCTACATATATTTGTAAAGCATGTCAAGTTATGACAATAACATGAGACATTGATAATAAACAATCTAAAGACATTAAAAGAGGTCTAAATGTACACTACTTTCACTCGAACTTTAGAATTAACGAAGTACATAGTTCTTGAGATAGTCTGGGGCTTTTCTTTGTCTGCCGGACCTTTTAGTAGGTTCTTCCAACTCATCGCAGGTCACAGTTTCCCATGTGTTAAAGTCCAGGGGGCGTATTACAAGCTCTTAATTCCAGTCAGTTTACGCCATGAAAAAAACTGGCTTGCATTTTCGTATGACGATCACTTATTGCCAGCCAGTCAGCAGTCATGTGACACTTGACATACTTCTGCATTGAAACTTGCGTGGTATTTTCGTATAATGACAAAACATTTGACATTAGCTGGCTTGTTTTTACGTCAAAACTGTCTTTACAAATCCATTCAGTTTACGCCACAATTCATTAGCTTTTATTGACTTGTTTTGCGTTCTCTTTTAATATTTTTATGTGTATTTTAGTAACGTAAAATATGGGTAAAATAATTGCGAATATTGATTCATTTTTAAGACGTAGGTTTTATTCATAGGTTCATAGAAAATAAACATGTGTGAAGACTGACGAGTTAGAAATATTTGAATTTCTAGAAATAATGCTTCTCACGAGAAGCACCAAAATCACTAAGCAATTCAGCATTCCTAATAATTTCAATCAACAATAATTATTAAGATCATCCTACTTAGTATATTATAAATGTGAAAGTTTGTGAGGATGGATGTATGGATGGATGGATGTTTGTTACTCTTTCACGCAAAAACTACTGAACTAATTTCGATGAAATTTGGTATGGTAGTAGTTTAGGCTCTGGATTAGCATAGGCTATTTTTTATCATGAAAAAGTACAGTAGGTGTTCCCGAGGGAGGGAGGGATATTTACGCAGGCGGAGCCCAGCAACAGCTAGTAATTTATAAAAGAATTTGCACTTTTCAAATAATCTACAGTCCGGTCAGATTAGTGTTACCACACAGGATTCTTTAAATTTGCCGCCATTTTTAAGATTCATCATTCGCTGGCCAGATTCTAGCTATGAAGTAGTTAAATTGGCAAAAACGACAGCTATTTTATTAACATAGACCATTCTTTTTTGGGTACCCTTTAAAATTTTCTTTTTATAACTATTATTATAACTGTACATATTCCTATTAATAGTTAAAAATATATTACTTTTAAAATGCCGTTCCAAATATCGCCCCATATCGCATTATTGCATCATCCAAATATCGCATTTTTTTATATAGTACAAGTACAGTACAAGTTTTCCGTTCGTAATTAACTCTGTACCTACTAAGGGCATGTCATAAAAAAGTACTGTAATTACGTGGAATTTGACGTTCCCGTACGTCACCTTCATGCTCGTCTAATCCAGTCAGCGACAACCAGCGTTGCCATTTGGCAACTTTGGTTGCTCAGTGCCGCAGCGTAGTCTGTCGGGATCACACGTTCGTTACTGTTTACTGTGCGACGCGTTATCAATAACCGAACCGAACCGGTTTGCCGTGCGTGCGCGGCGAGCCTGCCTAGTGCAGCTCGGGCTGGTGATAACATTATTCAATGGCCGATAAAGGTTTAATTCGAGATGCAGACGGAGTTTTTGTTAATTTGACGGTTGAGGATGGAGAAGAGATGAGAAGAAATAGTATTGAAGAACAAACACAAAATATGGCGAGGAGCGAAAGTATGGAAAGTATGAATGAATTTTGTAGACCTGAGAAACGAAGACGCAGTGTTGACGAGGAGGAAATTTGGACCCAAGTAACTAGGAGCGGTAAGAAAATTATAAGAGAGACGAGCGAGAGGTCGAGAGTCGCAACTGAAAATGAAATAGAAGTTTGCATTACCAACAAAGAAATTCTTCCAAAGCAGTTTGCACTCGCACGTATTCTCAAAGCAGAACAAATAAAAGGTATATCCCGAGTAAAATATATTAATCCGTATAAAGTATTAGTCACGTTAGATAACGAAGAAAATGCAAGTCGTCTTTGTCTAAACAAAACATTTATAGATAAGGGTTGGAGATGCCACAAAACATTGGAAATAGGTTTATCGTATGGAGTTTTAAGGAACTGTGAAACAGATTTTGATGACAAACAGATCTTGGAGAGCTTATCATCGCCTACAGCCGATATTATTTCTTTAAGACGATTAAATTACAGAGACGCGGAAGGCAAATGGATACCTAGTGAAAGTATTCGAGTATGTTTTAAGGGTTCAACATTGCCTTCGTTTGTTTATATCCACGGTATTAAAACTAAAATTGAACAATTTAGATTCCCCGTTACTCAGTGCTCGAAATGCAGGCGATTTGGCCAACCAGGAAAATTGTGCCCATCCCGTAAAATTACTTGCCATAAATGCAGCGACAGTCATGCAAATTGTGATACCCAGAGGTACAAATGTGTAAACTGCGGTGGCAAACATATGGCAATGTTTAAACATTGCCCGGTTTATGAAAAAGAGAAGAAAGTGAGAGATATAATGGCAGAATTTAACTGTACATATAGAATGGCTCTTAATATGTATGTTCCTTCTTCGCCTCAAAAGTCACCGATTCTAAATATACCAAATGTAAATGATACCTCACAATTCCCTTCAGTATCCTTACCTGTACAAGATGGACCTGCTGCTATGGAAGCTGAAATAGTAACGCCAAGCTGCAGCTATTCTGAAGTTGTGAAGACATCACTTGTTAATAAATCTAAAGTGCCCCGTAAAAAGAAAACCCTTGCTGAATCGGATCAGGAGAGTAATTTATCTTCAAACAGTGATACAGATAGCTCAGAGGATCAATCAAAAAACGAAAACATCAATATTGAGGGCAACAATACAAATAAACAGGGAGACAGGCCATCTTTATTAGAACGTATGAAGGAAGTTTTGTCCAAGAAAAAATACGATTTGATGACTAAGATTAAAAAGATTGCGAAAATAATTGGTCAGTGGATTTTATCTATCATTGGGGAACAAATCTCAAAAATGAACATTTTCAATGCCTTTTTTGATGGGTAGTACAACTAAAAATATAAAATTAAAATTCCTACAATGGAATGCACAAAGTATAAGGCCGAAACTGAGAGATTTTGAACAACTATTATCACAAGAAAATATTCACATTGCAGCTGTCAGCGAAACTTGGTTGGAACCCGAAAGCCCCTTACGAGTTTTTGGATACAACATCTATAGACAAGACAGGAGTGATGGTTATGGTGGGACTGCTATATTTGTTCATCAATCAATCAAGTCAGAATTTGTTCAAGTACACGATATTAATGGTGGAATAGAGATAGTTAAAGTTAGATTATTTAACTGTGAACATGTGGAATATGTTATATCAATTTATTGTCCATCACATATACAAACATCGTCACAAGACTGGAATCAGGTATTTAGTTTAGGTAATAATAAAACACTGTTGCTAGGCGATTTCAACGCGCATCATTCTACTTGGTCCTACAAAACTGATTCAAGAGGTACGCAAATATTTGATTCTTTAATCGATAGCAACTTAATAAATTTAAATGATGGAAGTCCTACGCGTATCAGAATTGTTAATGGATCCGTTCAAAAATCTTCTCCCGACATATCCTTCATATCATCTCAGTTAGCAATTAAATTTTATTGGAATGTTACCAATGAGTCACTTGGTAGTGACCACCTTGTAATAAAACTTTCGACAGGTATTGAACCTATTCCGAATTTTTTTATTAAGAGAAATTTTAAAAAAGCTGACTGGAGTACATATTCGGAGGATATACAGTCAATTTTAACTAATAGTGTTTTACCTGACAATAATCAAGAAGCTTACGATTTATTTTTAAATTCTATCTTAGAGTCAGCAAACAAAAATATTTCAAACATTAAAATTAACTTAAACCCGACTAATAAGTTCACTCCTAAGCCATATTGGAACTCTAATCTGTCGAAATCTGTTGCTGAACGTCGGTTAGCGCTCGCTAATTTCAGAAAAAATCCTTGCCCTGCCAATTTAGACTCATTAAAAGATAAGATCCGTACTGCTCAAAGGCTTATAAGACAGGCTAAAAATGATAGTTGGCGTCAATTTTGTAGTTCAGTCGATCAATGTAGTTCGTCAGGGGACCTTTGGCGGAAGATGAGGTGGCTAAAAGGTCGTAGGTCTCGTGGCCTCAATGTCGACTTAGAAAAAGCTAATCGTTTACTCCATAGCTTAGCCCCTGATTATGTTACACAAAATTCGCCCAAATTTCAATCTAATAACTTAAAATTAGAACAAATAATTACAATTCAAGAACTCGAGAACTCAATAAAATCAAAAGATACCTCACCAGGACTTGATAACATTTCTTACTCTATGATTAGTAAGCTTCCTTTAATAGGTAAACAAATTTTGTTAATTTTATATAACAGATTTTTATCAAGTGGTTTTGTACCTACTCAGTGGCGTAATGTAGCAGTAATACCTATTCCTAAGCCGGGCCGGGACCCAAGTTCAGAATCGTCACTTCGACCGATATCGTTAATGTCTTGCATATGTAAAATCTTTCACCAAATATTAAACAAAAGAATTGAATGGTATATTGAGAATAATTGTCTATTTCCAGAAAATGTTGTAGGATTTAGAAAACAGAGATCAGGTCTTGATAGTCTTAGCCGATTAGTTTCTGCTATCCAAATTGGTTTTTGTAAAAATAAAGTTACAGTTGGTTGTTTTTTAGATATTAATAACGCTTATAATAATATAGACATAAGTGCACTAGTAATTAAGTTAGATAAGCTTGGAATTGGAGCAAAAATTTGTCAGTATCTATGGAATTTTTTGAATGGACGAAATTTACATATACATATTGGAAATAATGTTTTATGCAGAACCTCGTGGCTAGGCTTAGCTCAAGGGGACCCAGTATCCCCATTATTATTTAATATTAGCACCCTAGATATTTGTAAATTACTATTATTATTATGTAACGTTAACATTTCACAGTATACGGACGATTTTGAGATACATATCACTGTTAATAATGTAATAGAAGCCAGAAATGCCTTACAATCAGCTTTAAATCAGTTTGGAAAACTATTGAATGAAATAGGATTAGAATATTCTCCTGAAAAATGTAAGATGGTAATATTTCAAAAGGGATCAAAGAGAATGGCATTAGACCTTTACATTAAAGATCATCTTATTCAGACAGAGGATTGTGTTAAATATTTAGGTGTTTGGCTGGATGGATCGTTGAGGTGGAACAAACATGTCAGCGAACTATTTATAAAAACATCGAGGTATTTAAAATTATTTAAAATTTTATCAGGCTCAGGTTGGGGTTGTCATCCTAAACATTTAAGAAAACTTTATATAGCTATTTTAAGAAGCCGTCTAGATTACGGCAACTTTTTATATGACTCTTGTTGTAAAACACATCTCGGCAAATTAGACAAAGTCCAAAATCAAGCTTTACGAGTAATAGGAGGCTTTATCAAAAGCACGCCTATACACGTCATGGAAAGCGAGTTATGTCTTTACCCTTTATACTTACGGAGATGGTACTTAGGAGCTAAATTCTGGTTAAAATCTAAATCATTTTCAAACAATTCTACTATTTCTTTACTAGATAATTTACAGGCAGTTGCTCATTGTTGGAAAAGAAAATTACCAGTTTTACTATCTATCAATGAAGAGCTAAAGTTAAAAGTCGTTAGTAATGGTGAACAGTTAGGAATGTTTAGCTTAGATACATGGATTAGTAATATTAATTTTAAGGATATAATGATTCATGAAATTTCGTCTATTAAAAAAGCAAAGCGTAGTTATAATATTAATCGTTTAAAATTTTTGTGTGAAAAATACATTAACGAAAATTATTACCGAATTTAGACTTATATTTACCGATGGTTCGAAGCATGGAGACGGTATTGGAGCTGCTTTCTTAGATACTTACTCTGATTATTATAATAAATTTAAAATGAACACGAATATCTCAATAATGCATACCGAACTCGTAGCTATTGCTAAATCTTTGTTGTATGTTGCTACATTGGAAAATGCAAAATTTGTTATTTTAACAGATTCCAAGAGTGCACTACAGCATCTGGCTCGATGTACCTCGATGTCACGAGGTCTACCGATTGCCTATGATATTCTGAGAATAGTTCGCCAGTTATTAGGTACAAATAAGATCATTAAAATACAGTGGATTCCATCTCATGTCGGGCTTTCAGGCAACGAGGACGTAGATGCGTTGGCTAAGCAGGGATGCTCAGATGGGATGCCTTTGTCTATCGACCCTTATCACACGGAACATATTTCAGCTATTAAATTGAGATGCTACGAATTATGGCGCGAATATTTCGATAAGAGGTCGCTAGACAAGGGCATCTGGTACAAAACCATACAGCCGCACCCGACACCGTCTCCATGGATCGATTGCTCACTCAGTAGAAACGATATCATCCTGACTTTAAGACTAAGATCAGGTCATATTCCTCTCAATAAGTTCGGATACATGATGAAGAAGGTCTCATCGCCTAACTGTCATACGTGTGGGGTTATAGAGGACGTGTATCACGTCCTATCAGAGTGTACACGAAACGAAGTTGCAAGAAAACATTATTTTAATTCGCGTCTTAATGATGTGGGCTTTTGTAACACAATTCTGGCTTCACCAAATACAGAAGTAGCTAATGATCTCTTAAAAGTTGTCAAAATTAGTTTGAAGGATCGTGATCATAATGATTGTTAATTATTATTTCTTTGTTTGTTGCTTTCTGATTCTGTAATTAGTCTTAAGAAATTGTTACTGAGCGACATATTCATTATTGAATAAGCTCATTAAATAAAGATTAAAAAAAAAAAAAAAACTTTGGTTGCTATTTTGTCAACATTTGATCCTTCGTGGCAACCAAATGGCAACCGAGCTCAAATGGCAACTTTTTGGCAACTTTTCGACTTGTCGCGCGATCATCGGTAAAAAAATATCGAATATATTTCGCAGATGAACTGAACGCATCGAATTGAACAAAATCAAAATCTTGAACGCATTTTTATTCCCAAATGAAAACAATACTTATTTAATAGACAAAAAAATTGTACCCATATTTGTAGAAATAGAAATATTTTGCTAGTAGAGCAAAAGGTCTATTTTGGTGAAGCTAGAGATAAAAGTAATTTTATGTAAGCAAAAATATGGCCCACTAGTACACGCTAATTTTATTTGACCAATTAACAAAGCGTTAAGCGACTTGCTTATATCTTATTTGACTTATTTCTGTGGCTCAGTGGTTGAGCATGTTGGTGCTCAAGCCGGGAGTCGCGGGTTCGAATCCCGCTGAAGGAACAAAAAGTTTTTCCGTGTTCCAGGGTCTTGAATATGAATTAAATATGTGTATAATATAATAAAAATCTTAAATATGTATATAATATAAAAGTATTAGTAGAATCACAGAGACACATTGCCCAGATCAGACTCGTAAGCAACAATAAACCTATCGCCGAATTATTGAAGCCCACTAATGAAGAGGTGCTGAGAAAGAGAGCAGAACTAAAAATATCAGCATTTATTGCGAAGAATAACTTGCCATTGTCCCTAACTGACAGCTTAGTGCCTTTTTTGGCCAATACATTTTCGGATTTGAAAATAGCTAATGCATTAAAGTTAGGCCGAACCAAAACCACAGCAGTCATTACGAATGTATTAGGACCAATATCCACTGAACATCTCGTGGATAAGTTGAAAAACTCATTTTTCAGCATCATAATGGATGAGACCACTGACATCAGTGTCTTTAAACAATGTGCTTTGGCAGTGATCTATTTTGATGATGAAACTGATGCTGTTGATACGAAATTTCTTGATATATACGAGGTGAAGTCAGGAAAAGCGGAAATTTAACTATGTGCCTGCTTGACTGGCTTAAACAAAGACAAATTCCTCTGACAAACTTCGGTGGATTTGCTTCAGACACGACAAACAGCATGGTAGGCGCGCACAATTCTGTGTTTAGGAATTTAAAAAATTCCGAGATTCCGCATATTGCCTGTGTAAAGTGTTCGTGTCACATGATTCATCTTGCGGCATCAAAAGCGTGTTTGAAACTGCCAAAATCAATTGAAGATATGCTAAGAAGCGTTGGCTCACATTTCAGCCGTAGCTCATTAAGGCAGAATAAATTGAAAGAGTTTCAAGATTATTCCAAAGTAGACATCCACAAAATTTTGAGCCCAGCAACCACCAGATGGTTATCATTAAAGGCCTGGGTAGATAGGGTCTTAGAACAATATGATGTTCTTGCTGCATATTTTAGAGTAGACGTCCTCGAAGACCCTAGTAAAATGACCGACGACATCCTATCAGCGTTAAACAATAAATTTACACGCATATATTTCGAATTCATGTCGTATGTTTTGGAACTGCTCACAGATTTTAGCATTCTATTTCAATCTGAGAGACCTCTTTTGCACATTCTTAAACCGGAATTGCAAAAACTTATCAAAACTGTGGCAAGCAATTACATAAAAATCAATTATTGCAAATCCATCAACCCTTTGAACATTGAATATTCGAATCCTGGAAATGTTGTCACTTTGGAAAAAGTGACAACATTTCCATGGAGTAGCCGCACAAAGTTCAATAAACGAACTGAAACAAGTGGCCCAACCACCAATGGAACAAATCCAGACATTCCAAAAAAGTTGCTTATCATTTTATATTGAGCTGGTTGGTCAAATTATTAAAAGATTTGATTTCACAGACCCACTTTTTGATGTGATCGAAAAAATCGTAGATCCACGAAAAGCTCAGGCGAACGATCATCAAGTTTTGTATGATGTTATTGCACGCTTTCCAAACTTATCAGCTCAGATAAATATTCAAGATTTGCACACGGAATGGACGAGCCATGCGCTGTTGGACTCTGTTGATTGTGAAACAGGAAATGCCGAAGAGTATTGGAGAACCATATTGAAAATTCAAAATGCTTCAAATAACCGAGCATTCCCCAATTTAAAAATAGTTGTGAACTTGCTTTTCGTTTTGCCTTTTTCAAATGCCTGCGTGGAACGTATTTTCAGTCAACTGAAACTTATAAAGACTGATAACAGAAACCGTTTAAATACAAACACAATTGTGAAAGCATCTGTTAAAGATGCAGTTACATTTGAGCCAACAAAAACTATTTTGGATAAGAAAATAAAATACTAACCACTAATTAAAGGTGCTGGGAAATTTATATTTATTTCTTGCATGTTTTAATATTGGATTTCAAATGCATAGGCAACTTACACCTATTTTTTTTTAAATGCGCCTAGAAAAGGGTATTTGTGTTGAAAATGGAGTCTAAATTTATTTTTATTTTCATTTTTATCTTTTTATTTATATTTTATAATACTTTTATTTTCAGGAAAACATGATTTTAATATTATGGGGAAAAAAATATTTGTGGAATCAATTATTTATCAACTAAAAGGATTAACATTTTTTGAAAACATGATTTTTTTCGATTTAAATTTTTATCAACCAAAATGCAGAGCAATAAAATAGTACTCAATAGGTAGGTATAAATATTTTTATATTACTAAAAGGCACAGAATTTTTTTTTACAGGTTTTTTTTCTAATGGCAACATTTGGTTTCAGATGGCAACATTTCAACATACAAATGGCAGCCTGGGGGCGTATTACAAGCTCTTAATTCCAGTCAGTGTACGCCATGAAAAAAACTGGCTTGCATTTTCGTATGACGATCACTTATTGCCAGCCAGTCAGCAGTCATGTGACACTTGACATACTTCTGCATTGAAACTTGCGTGGTATTTTCGTATAATGACAAAACATTTGACATTAGCTGGCTTGTTTTTACGTCAAAACTGTCTTTACAAATTCATTCAGTTTACGCCACAATTCATTAGCTTTTATTGACTTGTTTTGCGTTCTCTTTTAATATTTTTATGTGTATTTTAGTAACGTAAAATATGGGTAAAATAATTGCGAATATTGATTTCTTTTTAAGACGTAGGTTTTATTCATAGGTTCATAGAAAATAAACATGTGTGAAGACTGATGAGTTAGAAATATTTGAATTTCTAGAAATATTGCTTCACACGAGAAGCACCAAAATCACCAAGCAATTCACCATTCTTAATAATTTCAATCAACAATAATTATTAAGATCATCCTACAATTATAAATGTGAAAGTTTGTGAGGATGGATGTATGGATGGATGGATGTTTGTTACTCTTTCACGCAAAAACAACTGAACTAATTTCGATGAAATTTGGTATGGTAGTAGTTTAGGCTCTGGATTAAAACATTGGCTATTTTTTATCATGAAAAAGTACAGTAGGTGTTCCCGAAAGATACTATATTTACGCGGGCGGAGCGGAGCGTAATTTATAAAAGAATTTGCACTTTTCTAATAATCCGTCCGGTCCGGTCCGGTCAGATTAGTGTTACCACACCGGATTCCTTAAATTTGCCGCCATTTTTAAGATTCATCATTCGCTGGCCAGAATCTAGCTATAAAGTAGTTAAATTGGCAAAAACGACAGCTATTTTATAAACATAGACCATTCTTTTTTGGATAGCCTTTAAATAATCTAGCTATAAAGTAGTTAAATTGGCAAATACGACAGCTATTTTAGTAACATAGACCATTCTTTTTTGGGTAGCCTTTAAAATTTTCTTTTTATTACTATTATTATAACTGTACATATTCTATTAATAGTTAAAAATATATTACTTTTAAAATGCCGTTCCAAATATCGCCCCACGCATTATTGCATCATGCAAATATCGCATTTTTTTATATAGTACAAGTCAATCTTACAGTACAAGTTTTCCGTTCGTAATTAACTCTGTACCTACTAAGGGCATGCCATAAAAAAACGTACTGTAATTACGTGGAATTTGACGTTTCCGTACGTCACCTTCATGCTCGTCTAAACCAGTCAACCAAACCAGGATGAATCCAGTCAGAATGAAATGTCGTTGTAATACGAAAAAGAACTAGGGCCGTATATTGAATTGCCTGGAAACAAGCTGGTTTTATAAAATATCATAATACGGCCTCTGGGCTGAGTAGACTCTGGCAACACTGGCGACAACCAAACCAGGATGAATCCAGTCAGAATGAAATGTCGTTGTAATACGAAAAAGAACTAGGGCCGTATATTGAATTGCCTGGAAACAAGCTGGTTTTATAAAATATCATAATACAGCCCCAGGTGTGAAGAAGATGCTTCTTCAACTTGGTGTGAAGAATTAGTATTTTCCGTGTTCATGTTCAAGTGTGATGAATCTGCTTCCATCCGTACTTCTTCAACTTCGGTATTTTCATTTAGACTCAATGGTTCTGTTTCTACCTGTTGTTACGGATCATTGATTGAAGTTTGAGGAAGTGGTGCTAAATGTCTATTAGATGCGGTGGTCTCCCGCCCGTCTGCTAGTCTTATGTAGGAATACTGTGGATTAGCTTCAATCAATTCTACTTCTTCTACGTCTGAGTCATATTTAGACCGTTTTGTATGGTTTTTCTTTAAAACAGGCGCGGGATTTAGTAGCCATGTTGGAAGAGATTCACCGTTAGCAGTCCGCCGGGGGTGGTTAAATAATCTTTCGTGAGGAGTCACATTTGTTGATGTACACAACATTGATCGAATAGAGTGCAGTGCGTTAGGCAGGACTTGTTCCCAATGGCCAATATCAATTTCTTTTGACCTTAGATACAGCCTTATCGTCTTCCATAATGTTCCATTCAGCCGCTCCACTTGTCCATTTCCTTGAGGATTGTATGGAGTCGAACGACTACATGCTACGCCATTCGTGATTAAAAAATCTCTCAATTCCTTTGACATAAACGCAGCACCTCTATCTGAATGAATATATTGCGGTGTCCCATAAGTTAAAAATATGTCTTTAAAACATTGTATAACAGTTGTGGCAGATATGTCTTTGGTCGCGTAAGCGAAAGGGAATCTTGAGTATTCATCAATAATAGTTAAAATGAAACGTTTGTTACTGTGAGTAGGTAAAGGTCCTTTAAAATCAACTTTGAGTCTTTCAAAGGGTGCAGCCTTGATGAGATTTCCATTAAATCTCGCAAAACGAGGTTTAATTTCAGCACAAATACGACATTCCGCAGTCATAGTCTTAACATCATGAGATGTATAAGGTAATCTTTGATCTAATCCAGTGCGTCATGCGTACAATACCAGGATGTCCCATTGTATTATGCAACTCATACAGTTTGTTATTATTGATGCTTGAGCACACTCGAGATAGAGTGTCAGCTATAGTATTTTCTCTACCTGGAGGATAAATTATGTCGTATTTGTAATTCGATAGCTCTAGACGCCACCTTTCTATTTTCTCGTTTTTATCTTACTTTTATGTGTCTGATCGAACATAAATGGTACGGATCGCTGATCAGTGATGAGACGAAAATGTCGCCCAGTTAAATAATGTCGCCACTTTCGTAAGGATTCAACAATGGCACAAGCTTCTTTCTCCACTGAAGATTGACGTCGCTCAGATTCATTTAAAGATCTAGAAAATAAAGCTACTGGTCGACCGTCCTATGAAAGTGAAGCAGCGAGAGTGTTAAGACGCGTCTGTTTCCACAGTAAACTTTCCATTTGGATCAACCACATTAAGAATTGATTTTTGTATGTCAGCCTTAATCCTTTGGAATGATTCAATTTCTTCTTGGTTAAGTGGAAAAGTTATTGCTCTAGCGAGATAGTAGATCTTTTCCGAAAAATTTCTTATCTAAGTGGATAAGAAATTTTTCGGATTTTTTTTATAGTGAGCAAACATTCCAAGTGCCCTTTTTAGAACCATTTGGAACGGGTAAATTCATCAAAGGACTAACGCGATTCTCATCCGGTTGAATTGAATTATTTTCAATTCTGTATAAATAAATATAAATAATATAATTATAATATATAATATAATAATAATATATTATATAATATATTATTATAATTATTTCGTTCAATGTCAAGTTGTATTTACGAACTGCTTCTTTAAATCGCTTAAGATTTGTACCGTGTTCATCAATTGTTTTGCCACAAATAGTGACGTCATCGAGATATGAATACGTACCCGTTAGTTTTTCTTTAGAAAGAATAAAATTTAGTGTCCTCTGAAAAGCAGCAACTCCATTAGTGACGCCAAACGGTATACGAGTAAATTGGTACAAGTTCCCACACGCCTCAAATGCAGTATATAATTTTTCTGTTTCTAATATGGGAACTTGGTGATAAGCACTTTTTAGGTCGATCTGGCTGAAGACGTTGTGTTGAGCAACTTTCGACTCGATCGATTCTATGTTAGGCAAAGGATATGCATCTAATTCAATGGAACGATTGATCGTTAGTGAATAGTCAATCACAAGACGTTTTCGATGTGTGGTGCTTGTGGTGACCAGCACTTGTGCTCACCAAGGTGAATTGGTTGGCTCGATTACTCGACCCTTTAAAAGTTTCTTAATTTTATTTTCAATAAATATCGTATCAGCTTCTGAGTGTTTTCTAGATTTTATTGCTATGGGATTTATTTTCTGTGATAGGTGATTGAAAAGTGAGACTTCGGGAACAGAAGCTGCCATAACGTTGCATATTTTGAGAGGTTTCTTCGCACCTCCATAGCTTAGTTCAAGGGATGAGTGGTCACTTAAGATATCATGTCCAATTATAACATCGGAGCAAAGTGAGTTAAGAACATAAAGTGGTTTATGCCAATAAAAATGTTCATTCATTTTGAGATCTACGAAGCACATCCCTTTTACACACGATGTGTTGTTTTTAGAAGCCAAAGTTACATTCTCCTCTCAGGAAATGCGTTTTAAATTCAGTTCCCGAATAAGTTTTTCATCTATGAAACTAGTAGAGCTCCCACTATCTATGAGCGCATCGGCTCTGTGGTTATTTATTGTTACGACTATAGTAGCCTTTTTCAAGCTCATAGGAGAGGCGGCGGAGATAGCTTCTACTTGTTGCTCGTTTTCCGATACGGCATTAAACGAAGCTTCTGCTCTTCCGCTCCTACATACCTTAGCGAAGTGCCCCTTTTTCTTGCAATTTGTACATATAGCATTAAATGCGGGACATTTAATTCGTTGATGGACTTTGCCACCGCAAAAAAAACATTTCTTTTGAAGAGAGATAGACGCCGTTTGTTCGATATTATTCAGATCTATACTAGTAATTTTGTAGTCTTTACTCTTGTAATTTGCCAACTCTATCGAAAGGGCTTTATTAACGGCCTGGTCTAAAGTAATGTCTATATTTTGTAATAATTGTTTCCTGATATCATTTGAGTTAATTCTAGCAATAAAGGCGTCACGGATGTATTTGTCGCAGGGATATGATAAAATCGGGGATTTGGTCAATTCCCTAAGGGATTTGATCAAATCACGGAGGATGGCAAAATAACAACATGATTTTATCTTTTCCCTAAATAAATCTAGTGAATTGAACAAATCCCTAAATTGGTTCAGTGAAATGACAAAAAACATGTCAGTTCTTGAGTCGCGCTTGCAAACGCTAGGCAGGCCGTAGCTATCACGCCCTCTGCTCCACCACGCACCCGCTCGCGGCGCCCGCGCGGCGCGCGCGGTGTCAGCCGGTTGTCAGTCGGTTTTAAGCACACGTCGCCCGTGCTCACTTTTGAGTATAATTTTAGGAAAATTATGCGGAATGGCGTCGAATGTGAAAGAAAATCCGCCACATACTGGGTTTGTGTGTGAAACTCAGTTTAATGAAGCTATTATGGCTATGTTAGAAGGACGGCAGGATAAGGAAAAACCGTTATGGACTCGAGAAAGAATAGAAGATGCTATTTCAGCGATTGAAGAATTTAAATCAGCTGCAGTACTGAAACTTAAGAGAAGAAACAAGCAATATTATTACGGTAACAAATATGATGTAATGGAGGTAGGCACAACAAAGTTTTTAATATTGAAAAGAAAATTATCTACTGACTCGGTGGTGAAAATAGTGCCTCCAGATGAATTTTATGCTATACTTTGTGAGACCCATCAAGCGACGGGCCACGGAGGCAGAGATAAAATGCTATATAATTTAAAATCCAGATATTTGATTCCTACTTCTGTTGTATTAGAATTTTTGAAACTGTGTTCAGTATGTCAATCTAAGAAGAAATTCCCAAGAAAAGGTATCGTTGTTTGCCCGATTGTCTCTAGTGAAAGTTTAACCATCGTGGTCAAGTTGATTTAATTGACTTCCAGTCAACCCCCGACAGAAATTATAAATGGCTATTACATTATCAAGACCACGCAACAAAATTCAGCTTTCTGTGACCATTGACTTCAAAAAGAGCAGCTGAAGTTGCAATAGAACTATTGAACATTTTCCTGGAAGTAGGTTGTCCCTATATACTACAAAGCGATAATGGCCGTGAATTTACTGCTGCAATCATTCAAGAATTAACTGCCTTGTGGCCAACATGTAAAATAATTAGTACGGTAGGCATCTAGACATCCAGCGAGTCAAGGATCAGTTGAGCGTGCAAATCAAGATGTCGAAGCTATGTTACTAGCTTGGTTGATTGATAATGATAGTAAAAATTGGGCGATCGGCTGTTATTTTGTTCAGTTTCAAAAGAATTCCTCCTTTCATCGTACCATTAAACGTTCACCGTACAAAGCATTATTTGGAACAGAACCAAAAACAGGACTCCAATCTAGACATATACCAACAGAATTACTTGGCAAGTTAGTTACTGAAGAGGAATTGGATCAGTTTCTCAAGCAGCAAAACGTATCAGCTACTGAGTCAATTGACAAAGACGCTAAAATTTGTGAGGAACAACTAGCTAGTGTATTAATTGAAAATAGCACATTGACTTTAGAGCACATCAGCTATACCACCCGAATCTGAAGATCGAGTTAATAGCTGAACCACCAGTTGTATCAGAATCGGTTGAAAGAGTACAGGAAATATTTTGTATTGTTTGTGGACATGAATCTACAGGAGCACATTTTTGTGACGTTTGTGGCAATTCCGTGCATGTAATATGTGGCATTACGACAAGTGAAGAAGGATATGGATCGGGAGTTCTATGCCTATCATGCCAAAAAGAAGAGAATATTAAAAAGCAAAGAGTAGATGCTTTACAAAATTTAAAAAGATCTGCAGATAAAATGAAAGACACTTCTTCTAAGAAATTCAAAGATATATTAGTTGGTTCCACCGTTTTGGTTGATGTACCAAAAGTAGACAGGGGTCCACTAGATGCAAATAATATTACAGGGATTGTATTAGACACGAAAAATAACTTATTTCAAATTGGTACTTCAGTTGGCATCATAAAAGATTGGCTTCCTAGAAACGCTGTTCAAATATCTACAGCTAAATTAACCGATTCCATTCCACCGACTAAGCTGAGTTTGCGTGAAATTGCGGGAAAATTATCTTTATTCGGTGGTCAAGGATTCAAACAATGTTCTTGCCAAAAGTACAAAGTACAATGCAAAACGAATAAATGTGCCTGTAAGAAAAATAATGTTCTTTGTAATTCACGATGCCACAAATCAGCTACATGTTTCAATAAGTGATTATTACAAATAGGCAAATCATACGCAACTAAAATGTTTTTATTTTTAACCGACTTCCAAAAAGGAGTGTTATATTATGTTCGGCTGTGGTATTTTTTTTATTTTTTAAGAAGTTTTTGTTTATTGATTAAAAAAAATTGTCTAAGTAGTGGTCATTTTTTATATCAATATTTCCTTGTATGACACACCTGATTATCATAATTATTAATTATGTAGGTATATCTTACCATTAACCTTTAAAATACCATAGCGAATTATTTTTGTCATTTCACTGAACCAATTTAGGGATTTGTTCAATTCACTAGATTTATTTAGGGAAAAGATAAAATCATGTTGTTATTTTGCCATCCTCCGTGATTTGATCAAATCCCTTAGGGAATTGACCAAATCCCCGATTTTATCATATCCCTGCGACATATTCACTTTTATGGGTTTGAACATCGACTGCTTCAAAAGAGCAGTCCGTGCGTCGGAAAGAGCGTCCGTAAGAAAACTGCAATGGTCTCATGCGGTTTTTGTGTAGATCTGGCGTGAACCTTATTCTTTTCTTTGAGATTATCTAATAGTTGAATGGCCGAGACATAATCTTTCCCTTCACGGATATGTGTATACACATTGTAAGATAAATTGTGTAGTAATAACCTAGTTTAATTTCCTCCGAAATCGTTTCTTTTCCTATTCCTTCACTCAGATAATTTGATACATATACTATATACATACTATACACTATATGGATGTGTGTAACACATGCCAGTGTGAATGTTTTTTGATGTTTGAATAATGATATTGTATTTCTAGGAAAATCCGGCACAAAGTTTGAGATGTACCTGTCAGAAGATCATGACGTGAAGCTAGTGGACCATCTGTAATCATTGGGTGAGGTACTTATAATTCTATTTATGATTTGGAAATTATTTGATGACAATAGTTGTAAGACAGTATCTTTCTGCAAGCAAAAGTCGTCTCAATAACAAAGGCATAATATTTGTTTCACCTTCCATGGCACAACAACATAATGGAGTTGAACACATTGCCCCTGATATAATCCTCAAAGCATTGTTCTGTATTACATCTAATTTGTGAGTATGAGTGCTATTTAAATAGGCCAAAGAACTGTAATCAAAATTGCTTCTTACATTTATATAACACTGAAAGTATTTTGGGATCTTCATCACATGTAACACCAGCTAGACGTCTTAAAATTTTAACAATTTTAAATAATTTATGGATATATACCTATTTAATATGATCTTCAAATGATAGTTTCTGGTCAATGTAAACACCCAAGAATTTGTGTGAGGCTACTCTTTGAATAACCTCACCATTATAAGCAACATCAATGGCAGGTGTGTCTTTTCCAAATATCACATTACTTTTGGTTGCATTTATTTTCAATTTTAATCTTAGCTGGGAATAATTACTCAACTGCATTAAACAAGCATTAACATTTTCAATTGCTACTGTTCAGATAACATTTGAACTGTACAACACTAAGTCATCTGCAAACTGAAGAATATTTACATTTTTAATATTCACATATCTCCCATACTTACATACAAATTATATAACACTAGCGGCCCGTCCCGGCTTCGCACGGGTGGACATAAGATTTTTTTTACCTCTGAATTTTCAGAAGACGATTCTCCAATACATCGTATTTTTGCTACTCTCGCTTGGGAGCAACTTTTTGAAAGTTGAGACCTATTTATCCCAGGTATATTGTTGACTTTTTTCATAAATCAAATAATATATGGCTCAAAATCACCAAGGTGGGAAATTCTGAATTCTGTTTTATGATGCTATAGAGTAGAAGTGATAATTACTCTAAATCATAACTAAACTTGTGTTTAAACTATATTTACCTTGGCAGAGCATAGAATTAAATACTTTTCTTGAAATTTCAATTTTTAAGTGTGCAATCACTAAAATTAATCATTCGGGAAACGTTATTCGGAGGTTTATCTATATTATAATAAATCTGTAGAGAGGTCAATTCTGTACATGAAATATTTAAAAAAAATAACTATCAGGGGGTGATTAGGGATCGCTACTGATGTCAAAAATGCAATCAGTAAATTTTTTATCTGTCTGTCTGTCTGTCTGTATGTTCGTTATAGAAACAAAAACTACTCGACGGATTTTAATGAAATTTGGCGCAATTATTCTTCATACTCCTGGGCAGGTTATAGTATACTTTTCATTACGCTACGATCAATAGGCGCAGAGCAGTGAAGGGATATATTGGGAAAACGGGAGAAGTTACTCCATTTTTTAAGCTTCCACCGCGTGTGCAGCCTTAATGGTTAGAGCTGCATAGAAATCACGTATGACGGAAATATTTTCCTTAATATTATATAAAAATATTTCTTGACAGCATAATGTCTATCTTTTATGGTTGACTCACAATAGCACGTGAAACTTCCGGTAGCTTAGCAATTCGGAGCTTTCTGATTATATTGTTCTAATCTTACGTTTACAACACTCTCACTCATCCCTAATTAAAAAAAGTTAACATTATTACTTATTCAATAAAAAAAGAATAATGTAAATCGGTGTAGAAACACCAAAGTTATACATGAAATACACTAATAAGTCATCGCGCGTGAATACAGAATCATGCAATAAGGATTATTTTTGTGTATCAGTTGCCGCGCTCGACGCGCTTCGCGGCGGGAGGTATAAAAAGGCGGGGGGTCCGCGTGCGAACTGTGCCAACGACCCCCAAGGGCCGTTGGCCCCTCCCTGAGGACATAAGGGAGTCCATCAGACTCCGAAATGCGGCTAAGCGCACATATGATCGCTACCCGTCGGAAGAGTGGAGGAAAGCCCTCCGTCACTACGAGAGGGAAGTTAAGTTTAAAATCAAACAGCACAAAGCCGAGAGTTGGGATCGACTTCTCAGTGATTTAGAACCGTCTCACGTGGCGTACTGGCCACTCGCGAAGGCCCTCAAAAACAACACGGAGAGCGACATGCCTCCGTTAGATAGACCTAACCGTCCTCCTGCATTCGAAGACATTGACAAGGCCGAGTGCCTAGCTGATAATTTCGAACAACAGTGCCGGCCGAGTACTCTCCCGATTGATCCCGTGCACCTTAGCTTAGTTAATAGCGAGGTCAACAGCCGACTCTCGAGGCCACCTGATGTAGACAGGGTGAGGATGGTGGACTCGGAGGAGGTCAGTGACATTATTAAGTGTATGAATGCCAAAAAGGCCCCAGGCCTCGACGGTATTTCAAACAAAACACTTAAAATGTTACCGTCCGAGCTAATTCAACTCCTAGTGAACATCTTTAACGCCCTCTTAGTAGGATGTTCATTTCCAGACATTTGGAAAGTAGCTATTGTCATAGGTATCCACAAACCGGGGAAACCCCGGAAGGTGCCTGGTAGCTACCGTTCAATAAGTCTCATTAGCTCCCTAGGTAAAGTCTACGAAAGAGTTATTAAAAGGCGCCTTAATGACGTCATAACCGACAAAAAACTCCTTCCAGACGAGCAGTTCGCCTTCCGCGAAATGCACAGCTGTCCCGCTCAAGTACACCGCTTAACGGAGTACATATTATCTAGCAAAAACGACAGGAAGACGACATGCGCCGTATTCTTTGACATTGCAAAAGCTTTTGATAAAATTTGGCATAACGGACTGTTATACAAACTCTATCAAATGGAAATACCCGATTATCTCGTCTTACTAATTAGTAACTTTTTAAAAAATCGTAAATTTCATTTCCGCGTAGAAGGCGCACTGTCGTCGCCAAGATATATGGAGGCGGGAGTACCGCAGGGCTCGGTCCTCTCGCCCTCCCTATATAACCTGTACACTAGTGACATCCCCAAACACGCTAAGGTGCAATTAGCTATGTTCGCGGACGACACAGCCCTATATTATTCAAACACACGAGCCCGTACCGCGTCTAAAGTCCTCCAGGAGTCAGTTACCGCTCTCGGTAATTGGTTCTCAAAGTGGAGAATAGAAGTCAATCCCGATAAAAGTCACGCCATTCAATTCAATGGTAATAAGACAGCGGGGCGTAATTGCCCCCGTAAAGTAATGAGCCCTATTAGCCTGCACGGCAACATTATCCCTGAGGTCTCTCAGGTCAAATATTTAGGCGTAGTACTAGGCAAGTCGATGACGTTTTCGAGTCACATCAGTAACACACTACGTAAAGCGAAATTTGTACTCTACAAATTATATCCGCTACTTAATTCGCGAAGCAAAATGTCCTTAAGACATAAGCTTACATTGTATAAGGTTTGCATCAGAACGATACTCACTTATGCGTGCGTCTCTTTCGCACAGATAAGCGAGTCTCAAATGGACCGCTTGCAAAGAGTCCAGAACCGGTTTCTACGCATGGCAACAGGCGCCCCCTGGTACATGCGTAACATCGACTTGCATAGGGACTGCGAACTAGTCACTATTAAAGCCTATATCAAGGAACTCGTAGAGAGATTCTTTGATAAAGGCAAAAACCACCCAAACCCCCTTATAAAAAAGGCACTGGACTACAACCACGACGCACTGACTTTCCGACACCCGCACAAACGGCCTAAGCATATCTTAGCCGATCCCGTTGACCCGATCACAAAATACGTAACGTACTGTGTACAGTTACGTAAACACAAATCACACGCACCCGCGACGCTAGCATCGCACCGGGGTCGACGCCGGCGCCTACCCCGAGGTCCCACATCCGACACGACAACACGTACAGACGTACAGACCGACCCTAACACGGGACCGGACCCGAACCCGAGTTCGAGTTCGCATCCCAGTAGTCTAGGTACACTCCTAAATAGTGTCCGCGACCGCGATATTGGTATAGAGAGCTCTACCAATACCGCGAACCTCATCGACATTAGGACTTACGCGCGCGAGTCATCCCGACCGTACGCGGAAGGGGAGAGGGACGGCCCTCTCAGTACCGATATCGACCAAATCGAGAGCTCCTCTATCGCGATAACTCGCACGCCGCTAGTCTCTGCTACCGCGCGCGAGCAACCTCACTCATCAGCGAGTGAGGAAGGGGTCGGACCCCTCAGCAGGAGAGACCCGCGTCTCCCCTGTCAAAATAATAGCTTCTAATCCGTAGCTGTCCCCAATATCCGGTTTGAACATCACCCGGGTGATGTTAGGGAGGGTCAAACCCTCCCATCGTCTACCACCAAACAAACTAGCCACCAGGCTAGTTATAGTCCGACTTAGCTACAGCGGTCTTAACCCGACCCTTAGCATAGACCCGTTCGAAAAAAAAAAAAAAAAAAAAGCGTGCGAACTTCATACAATATTTGGCTGTTGAAGCGATAGGACGTTCAGATTGTTCGACCTTATTGACAGACAATTATAGTTATTAGTGCTTATCAGCGCGATTTTTAGTTTTTGAATAGGTTATTATTAGATTTGTTTTGTTGTCTTTATTTTATGAAATAGGTATAGAGGTTTTGTTAGTATTAGTAGTTTAGTTATTTTAGTTTATTAGTTATTTTGGTTGTGTTAAATATTTCGAAAGTAGAATTATTTAGTTTTAGTAGGTACCTATATTTTTCACATTTTATAGGTTCATATAGATAATAGTCTCCTTATTTAAATTACTTTTAGATTAATTATAAGTTAACATTTATTTAGCAGTAGTTTTAAATAGGTACTTAGGTGTCAAATAGGTTATAACATACGTATATTAAATGTAGTTTAGGTAGATACTTAGGTATTTAAGTAAGCATTTAGATTTCATAAGTGTAAGGTAGCTTCTGTTACCGTCGATTAAAAATTCACAATGCCTCCTAAAAAACGACCATCCTTATCTCGAAATTCGAGAGATGCTAAGAGGTCATCCTCTTAGCATCTCTCGAATTTCGAGATAAGGATGGTCGTTTTTTATTCTTGAGAACGCGTATTTCTCATGAAATACGCGTTCTCAAGAATCGGCAGAGGAAAGAGCGCATCGGTTAAACTCTATGAGAGTTAGTGCCTCAACTTCTCGAGCCAATGAAAGCTCTCCTGAGAGAGAGGTGCGATTAGCAGCTGACAGAGCGAGACATGCTACATCACGGGCGTCTCAAAGCTTTTCTCAGCGAGAGCTGAGTCTTACCAATGACCGAGAACAACATGTGTTATCCCGAGAAGCTGAAACTGCTGCACTCCGAGAATTGCGTCTCACAGCTGATCGCGAACGACATACATTTTTTCGCGAGTCAGAAACCTTTACTGAGAGGGAATTGCGTCTCACAGCTGACCGCGAACGTCATACATTGTCTCGCGAGTCCGAAACCTTCACTGAGAGGGAATTGCGTCTCACAGCTGACCGCGAACGTCATACATTTTCTCGCGAGTCAGAAACTTTTACTGAGAGGACATTGCGTCTAACAGCTGACCGCGAACGGCATATTTTATCTCGCGAGTCAGAAACTTTTACTGAGAGGGAATTGCGTCTCACAGCTGACCGCGAACGGCATACATTGTCTCGCGAGTCAGAAACTTTTACTGAGAGGGAATTGCGCCTCACAGCTGACCGCGAACGGCATATTTTATCTCGAGAATCTGAAACTTTTACTCAATATGAAGACCGTTTAACAAATGATAGGGTGCACCATAATATTATTCGATCTCTCGAAGATGAACATGAGCATGAACAACGACTAGAGTCGGTACGCGAACATTACAATTCTTTGAGACACGAACGATCAATAAGTCTGTCTAATGAGAGATTAAGAATCGAAAATATTCGGTCTCTTGAAACGGACGAACAGCGAGAGGCCCGTCTTACTGCAGATAGATTTCGACATAGTCTTAATAACTTAGATGTATACATAGAAGATCAATTTAGAAATTCGGTGGCGTGGTCCGACAAATATAAAAGTGGGTTTGCTTATAACCTCACAATTGATTACAGATCATCTTCTGTAATAGGCGATATGAACGTGGTATGTTATTTTTGTAATGCTTCAAAGTGGAGTAAGGAGTCGGCTGGTTTCTGTTGTTCTGGAGGTAAAATAAATTTGCCTTTATTCGAAGACCCACCGGAACCTTTAAAATCACTACTTTTAGGTGAACATGTGCAATCGAAACAGTTTTTAGACAATATTCGCACTTATAATAGTGCGTTTCAAATGACATCCTTTGGTGCTCAACAAATCTCAGAAGGTCCTTTCATGCCTACTTTTAAGATACAAGGTCAGGTTTACCATTTGATAGGATCCCTTTTGCCTGAAGACCAACCTAAATTTCTTCAAATATATTTTGTATCCGACTACAACGAACAGTCGAATATAAGAAATCAATATTTCCCGAATTTAAATACTGAACTCATTTCACAACTTCAGAACATGTTGCATCAGGTTAATTCGTATGTATGCAGTTTTAAATCGGCTTTAGAAGATCTTCCTCGAGAAGATGATAACAATTATAAAATTGTTATAAATGCCGATAGGCGTCCAACTCAGGAACACCCTGGTCTATATAATGCTCCATCCACGAATGAAGTTGCTGTGGTATTGTTCGACCAGGAATGTGATAGGCGTGATATCGTTATCCGTTCCAGAGACAATCGATTGCAACGTATTTACGAAACCCACAGGGCTTACGACAGTTTGCAATATCCTTTGATATACTGTCGAGGAGAAGATGGTTACAATTTTGCTTTATACCAAACTGAACCGGGTACAGGCGCACCTACTTATAATAAAAAGATTTCATGCCTTCAATTTTACTGTTACCACTTGCAAGTAAGACGGAATAGGTTTGTATACTTTCAACGTTTTCGTGGCTTATTCAATCAGTTTATTGTAGACATGTACGCAAAAATTTAAACCGAAAGATTAGTTTATATACGATCTAATCAAAGGCAGCTGCGCACTGAAGAATACGTGTTATTTTGCCCTCTTCTTATACTGGTGGTCCGCGCTACATGCACGAACGTACTCAAGATGCTTTTTGTTACGTAAGAAAATATGGACGTCCCGACTTATTTATTACTGTGACTACCAATCCTAAGTGGGATGAAATCACTCGGGAGCTTCTTGAGGGTCAAGCACCGCATGACCGCCATGATATCATCGCAAGAGTTTTTCATTTAAAATTAAAATCAATGATAGATCTACTTAGTTACCAAATATAACATTTTTGGAGAAGTATTGTGTTATATGTATAGTGTTGAATGGCAAAAACGCGGCTTACCTCACGCACATTTCCTGCTTTGGTTAAAAGATAAGGTTCGACCTAATGATGTAGACAGTTTAATCAGTGCTGAAATTCCAAGTCCGATTGCAGATCCCGTGTTATACGACATTGTTAAAACTCATATGATACATGGTCCATGTGGTGTATTTAACGGGAATTCTCCTTGCATGCAAGACGGTCGTTGCACTAAAAGATATCAAAAAGCCTTAGTGGATGAAACTGTAACAGGACTCGATGGATACCCATTATATCGTCGCCGTTCGAGAGACAATGGTGGTTTTACTGTTGAAAAGCGAGTGTCTGGACAACAGGTTACTTTAGATAATAGGTGGGTCGTTCCGCATTCTCCTGTGTTGTCCAGAGCATTTCAAGCTCACATAAATGTTGAAATGTGTAATAGTGTAGAGTCAATAAAATATATTTGTAAGTACATCAATATGGGCAGTGACCAAGCTACATTTGCTTTGAGAAATGAACATGATGAAGTTACACGTTTTCAGTCAGGCAGATATATAAGTTCTTCAGAAGCTGTATGGCGGATCTTAAGTTTCAACATTCACGAAAGATATCCACCTGTGACTCATCTGGATGTTCATCTTGAAGGCGGTCAACGGATATATTTCAACGCCGAAAATGTCACAGAACGGTTAGAGAACCAAACAACTTTATTAGCATTCTTTCGACTTTGCCAAACTGATGATTTTGCAAAATCTCTTTTGTATGAGGAAGTTCCATTGTTTTATACCTTCGATAAGCAACGAGGTGTCTTTAATCGAAGACGCCGTGGCAGGCCTGTAGATGGCGAGTCAGGTATTTTCAAAGAACATGTCCTTGGTAGAGTGTACACAGTTCATCCTAACAACGCTGACTGTTTCTATTTGCGATTATTATTACATACCGTGCGAGGACCAACCTCATTTAGAGATTTAAGAAAAGTTGACGATGTTGTTTATCCCTCTTATCATGCAGCTTGCCAAGCGCGTCATTTGCTTGAAAATGATCAGCATTGGGATGACGCTTTAGCAGAATCCTGTGTTAGTGATAATCCACGACGGTTACGCCATTTATTTGTAACATTACTCACATTTTGTAATTTATCAGATGCTGTACAGTTATGGGAAAAATATAAAGAAAAATTTGCAGAAGACTTTCTTAGAAATATTTCTAACAATGATGAAGGCACTACTACTGACCATTTCCGTGATCTTGCCATAAATCAGTGCTTATTAGCTCTTCAGGATGATTTAACAGCAGTAGGCGGTAAATCACTCTGTCAATATGGTTTGCCAACACCAGCCTCAGTCGGAGAGGTAACTAATAGGGAATATTCCGCAGAAATTGGTTACAACTTAATGGAACTGCAGACAACATTAGAAAACGGTGTCCCAATGATGACTGCAGAACAACGTTCAGTTTATGATCGCGTGTGCGAAAGTGTTCAAAATAATTTGGGAACAATATGGTTTTTAGATGCACCTGGAGGAACAGGGAAAACCTTTTTGACTAAATTAATATTGGCTTTTGTTCGAAATCAGCGTAAAATAGCTCTTGCCGTAGCTTCATCAGGGATAGCTGCAACATTACTACCAGGAGGTAAAACTGCTCATACTACGTTTAAAATACCAATTGATTTAGATAAACGGAAAGTCCAACCTATAGTATTTCAAGAAATAGCGACAAAGCTAAGGTATTACGCGAGTGTAATTTAATCATATGGGATGAATGTACGATGGCCCATCGAAAAGGAGTAGAAGCGGTAGACAGAACATTAAGGGATATAAGGCAAAATGATCGACCAATGGGCGGGTATCACGGTTTTATTTTGTGGTGATTTCCGACAAACCTTACCGGTAATACCACGGGGAACCCGAGCTGATGAGGTTAGGGCTTGCCTGAAAAGCTCTTATTTGTGGCGTGATATACAATTGGTGCATTTGACTATTAACATGCGAGTGAGAACTGGAGATAACCCGGATGATAGTCAATTTTCTGATACATTATTAAAGATTGGTGAAGGTACCTATCCACAACTACACCAAGGAAAACTTATTCTGACGCCTGAATTATGTTGTATAGTGCAATCTCAACCACATCACATCACATATATCGTCGGTTTACGGTGACGTAACAAATATATTAAATAGGGACAATTCTCAAGACAAAACTCCTCGCAATGACCTGGCATCTGAGATTAATAACAAAATACTGTCGAATATACAGGGGGAAAGCAAAGTTTATAGATCGATAAATAGAATGGTCGATGAACAAGAAGCCACTAATTACCCGATAGAATTTTTAAATTCTTTAAATATGCCCGGACTACCTTCTCATGAAATTTGTTTAAAAATTGGCATTCCGATTATTCTGCTCCGAAATTTAAGACCACCACAACTTTGCAATGGAACTCGACTCAAAGTAACCCAGTTGCAACAAAATATAATCGAGGCTCAAATTTTAACAGGTTGCGGTGCAGGAGAAACCGTTTTTATTCCCAGAATACCCTTAATACCAAATAATTTTCCATTCCAATTTAAAAGGACGCAATTCCCAGTATCGGTGTGTTATGCAATGACAATTAATAAGGCTCAAGGGCAGACTTTTCGTGTTGCCGGAGTAGATCTCGGTGTCAGTTGTTTCTCGCACGGTCAGTTATACGTTGCTCTTTCCCGTGTTAGCAGTTCTAGAAATCTTTATGTTCACGTGCCGGACGGGTCAACTTTCAATATAGTTTACCCGGAAGCTTTGCGCTAAAGTATTTTCGTTCTATAGGTAATTTAGCCTCATGTGAATGTGAATACATTAACTTAATCTAAACAATATTACCAATACATTAACTTATTCTCAGCTATCTATACTTTTCTGCCGGAAGTCACATTCCACGCAGACGAAGTCGCGGGCAAAAGCTAGTATTTAATATAAAAAATAACGGTTTTAATTATATAATAAATGGTTACGGAGTTATTAGGTAAAAAATGGTAAAAATACATGACATTTTATATATGGTGTACCTTAGGTTAAGAATATCATTTATATGGAATAAGATTATTAGTATATAAGGATTTATGTAATTGGATATGACAATAAAGAATTTCACACAACGCGTTTTGCTTCACCTGGCTCATAGAAAATAGGGAAAATTATGGGAAATAACCGCAAAAGTGAGATAGCAAATCGGCCCGAAAGAGGCGTACGGGAGTGCTCTCTATACGGCATTGCCATGAGCCAGGTAAGCAAGGCGAAAAAAGTGAAAATCGTTCTCCTCAAAAATAGTGTTTTTCTATCGCCCCGGCTCTGCCCAATTCGGTGTAACCTTGCTATCTTCGAGTCTAATCTGAGCCGGCGGTTGAAACCCTGTGGAATAATACAGTCCCCTACAGTAACATTACCATTAACCATAATCCATAAGTTTATTATAATATATTTTTTCAGTATTGGGTCGATTACAAGGCAAAATTAAAAAAAAGAGTGGCAGTCTTGCGATCGTCCCAACGCAGGACTGGAGGAGGACCATCAACGAAGCAACCTCTGGCCGAGATCGAAAATAAGTTCCTCCAGATATTGGGGGATGATTACGGACAGGGGTTGAGTGGTGTACAAGTAGAACCATTTCCGGTGAGAGACAAATAATATTTATTAGATTATAAATATAATATATTAAATATTAATAGCTACAAGTAGGTATAGCACCTACAGCCTATACTTAAGATGTTTGGCTGGAATAAATGGCTAGAAATGATAAGACTATTTATTGATTTTTAACTGTTTTATGTGTTTACTTAGTTTTTTTTTTCATTTAATAATAATTATTTATACTATAACACATTTAACAAATATAGTAACTAATCATAAATATAATCAAGGTAATGGTAGCTTACATTAATTCTTCGTGTTATGTGGAAAATATTATGTAATTAAAATGTTTTATTTTGGAACAACAGATAAATCTAACAAAGTATATATTTTATTTAATTAAACATTTTGGAACAACGGTTAAATCTAATTATATTATATTTTATTTGTTTACAGCCCTCCGGGAGCACACCAGCTATAGAAGTGGCGTCACCGATCATTGACTTTCCTTTCCCTGAGTCCATGATCCTGGATCAAGAATATTCTCCAGCCTCAGAATCAATTTTAATTGCTCCATCTGAATCCCTCCAAACCCTTGTAGTCCAAGAGCCACCTGTAATTCGACCATCGCCTAGCCGGACCCCTCTCCCTGACCCTCCTGCACCAGCCGAAGCTGTGCTCTCGCCCCGGCGACGACGTCGCAGGCGACAGTTGCCACTCTCCCACGAGGCTGCTAGACGTTCCCTCGTACAGTCCGCAGAAAGTAGGGCACAGGCTACTTTAAGTAGTAGCCTTTCTCTAGAGGGTATAAACCATACCCTAGTAAAGATAAAGGAGGCCTTAACAGAATTGTGCAGTATTCATCTGAGGATTGAGAGGCAAGTATGGAGCTGAATTTTTGTATTTTACACAGCAAAACTCAACAAGTTAGTATTTTCGTTGCTTTCATACATACAGACATTAACTTATAGAAATCAAATTTAAGAAATCAATTTTCATTACACACAAAAAATAAATAAAACAAAGACTATAAAAACATAAGTCTTATTTATTTACAATTTACCAATGATTTTTATTAAGACTAGATACATTTTGATATTGATTTATACACTTACTTAATTACAATAATATTGTGAGTACATAAAAATGTTATTATTCCTAAGGTGTGCAATCATTAAAAAAATAATTTACTTTTTATTGAGTTTTAGCCGACTTTGACTCCTTTTTAAATTTATTAATAGATTTCAAATATTTTCTGGAAGCTTATTGTATGTATAGTAATTTGGCCTTCGAAATAATTGTATACCATATTAATATACAATTTATACTTAAATGACAACTTCTAAGCTTAGCACCTAAAAACAATCAAATACATGTAAAATAAATTTTTGAGGTTTTAAAATATAAATGTTTGGTTTCAGGACTATAAATGCCGCCTTTCCCAGAGCTGCTGAATGAGAGCGTTCCGTGTGGCATGACCTCGTTGCAGCTCTATGTTTACACTGCCTGGGAGCACTTCAGCCCTACTGAGGCTTAATTATAATTGGGCTTCTAGTGCCACCTCTTCGTATATAATAGAGCCTGCTGCCCTTGGTGTGTAGTGTAACACTCTGTGCACAAGTAAGCAACGAAAACGTGCTTTAAGAAGCCCAATTGCTCGCTCCACAGTGTTCCTAGCGCGAACATGCAAGTTAGTGTAGTGTGCTTCGGGTGTGTCCGAGGCCGCATCTAATATTGGGGTCATCATAGTCTTCCTCAGTGGATAACCAGAGTCACCTGTAATATAATAACTAATAATGTTAAACTGTATATTTACTATAAATATAAACTGTTTTTTTTTAAATATTGGTACCTAGGAACCAAATATTTTCTGTTTCGCTGAGGATTTCAAGATGGTCTTTCAATGGATGATTGGCCCATATAAATGAATCATGTGTCGCACCACCATAACTTGCATCCACACTAGTAATGTTCATTTTTACATCACAAACCTGAAAAATTGTAATTCATAGCTTAAACATGTAAATATAATGGTAATTTATAGCTTAAGCATGTAAATATAATAGTAATTTATAGATTGAAACTTGTAAATAAGAATATAATATTTTTATTAATAAAAAAAAACTTTCTTTTTACTATTTTTGTTTATAATTCTTTACTTAGAAAAGAGTTATTTTCAATTAACCATATTTTTTATCTTTTACTATAACCAAGTCAGGAATAATCACTCATGATTTGGTTATAACTTACTAACTACTTGAACATTCAGTGAATGGTAATGTTTGCGACAGTAATAACGCTCTTCATTTTCTGCTGGGCGAACTATCGCAATATGGGTACAATCAATGCAGCCTTAAGACCCCAGGAATATGGAACTTATTGTTGAATCTATAACAAATTATTAGGTTTTATAATAAAAGTGTAGACGTGGGAAATAAAGTGTAATAATTTAAAAAATATATGCCATAGTTACTCTGTTTTTATTCTGTTTCGTTCTTGGTCAGTAGATGGAAATTATATATATTTCTGTGTCATTTCTGTGGAGTTCAGGCAAGCAGTAACTTGTGCTATTGCAGAGGAAACTGTTTGATGAGCCATTGAATGTCCTTCAATATTCCCTGTAGGACGTTGATACGAACCAGTCGCATAAAATGAAAATGCGGTCAGCACCTAAAACAATGTATTATGTAAGCTTTTTACCTAGGATGGGTCATTTTGTGTTTAAGAATCAACGGGAAATAAAGACATACCTTAGTATCTACAGATAAATCGGTAGATTTTGTGGGATTCTTCAGCGTAGGTGCGAGCTCGTCGCACAAATTACGCGCAAGGTCTTACGAAAGCTTGACGGCGATCAGACATTTTTTTTTACTTTTTTGCATAAGATTTAAAAAGTAACTCTGTATTATCTTCGTCTTCTCTATTGTTTTTCATAAATTCTATAACTTTATCAACTTGTGTCTGAGACCCGTCAGACGTCCGTTTGCGCCGAATATGCACATGCGTATCAGACTGAGCTGTATTAATTGGCGAAGTCCTATCAATAGCTTGGGAAGAGCCAGCTTCTTCAGTGTTTTCAATAATATTTGACGAAGTCTCGGCAAATTCTAAGTGTTTTCGTAAAAACGACATTAGATTAGCCCATGGCCAAGTTTTATATCGATCGATAAGCTTTGCTACTTGTCCAGTGGCTGTTTTGCATGATCGAAGATGCTTACTATAGGCATCTCTCAAGTTTTTCCACTGTTTTTTTAAACTGGTTCCTGAAAATAAATAATTTTTGTTTTAGATATCTGGCAATCGGAGACACTTTTGGCACCATTGGTCATAGCTTTCGCATCGGATTTTCTACCGTTAGTGTCATTATTGAAGAAGTTTGCCAAAGTATATGGAAACATTTGCAACCCATTTATATGCGTGAACCAACTCAAGAAGATTGGGAAGTTTCTGTGTCTGAATTTAATTAAAAATGGCGATTTCCAAATTGCTGTGGAAGTATTGATGGAAAACATGTTACTGTAAAATGCCCAGATAAAACTGGGTCCAATTACTTTTCCTACCTAAAAAAATTTTCGTTCGTTTTATTGGCAATTGTTAGCCCTAATTACAAATTTCTTTGTATTGATGTAGGTGGTTATGGAAAAAATAGTGATGGAGGTATTTTTGAAGAGTCAATGATGGGAAGAAAACTAGCTAATTGTACATTTAATATACCTAATAGTAGACCACTACCAGGCCAAAATGAAAGGACGCCGTGCGTTCTTATTGGAGATCAGGCATTTGCATTGAGCTCTTATATGATGAGACCATACCCTGAAGCGCAGGCACGGTATGACCGAAGAAAAGAAAAATTTAACACCAATCTAGGACGTGCTAGGAGAGTGGTTGAAAATGCCTTCGGTATTTTAAGCGCTAAATGGTATATTTTCCACAGACCGATGGAAACGAAAGTATCTACGTCAATAATAGTAGTAAAGGCAGCATATGTATTACACAACTTTTAAATAGAAAGAAACACCGAACATATTAATTCCCCTGTTGAAGAACAGCGTGAACATGGATTCGAAGATTTTTTGCCAAACAGTAGAAGATCCTTAAACTATGCATTTTTAATTCGCGAACGCTTTGCTGATTATTTCAATAACGGTGCTTAAGCAGCGTAAGAACTTACTATCTAATTCATAGATCTAATAACAAATTTTGCTTACCATCACTTTGTCCAATTATTTCAGCAATACTGTCCCATATTTTGTTTTTAATTCTGTTGTTTTTATAGTCTTTATGTGATGTATCATACAAAACTGGATATTTTTGCACTGTTTGAATAAATAACTCAGTGTTTATCAGGGGCGTGCGCTCCATATAGGCAGAAATGCAGTGCTTACTTGTCATTCACAGATATTTTAATAAAACGTTCGTACGTTTTAGATGACTTTAATTAATAGTAAATAAATTAGTTAAAAAAATATAATAACTTAAAAACGCCTAATATTTTATAAATAGCAACTCATCTCATGCCGTTGCGTTCTGCAGGACATATCATAGGGTAAGACCGGGATAGATGCCCCACTTTTTGAAATAGCCACCTAATTTTAAAAATATTAATTTTATACGAATAATTTTTATTAATGTAGCTAGCTCAATCCTTTAAGTTGAATTATTATTAATCTTTTTTAACCTACCTAAAACAGATTTTGCAGAAATTAGCTTTTCGTGGAACTCTTTTTTAAAGAATAGATGCCTACCTGTATGGATAGTTGCCCCACCATGAAAATACTGAGAAGGATAGATGCCTCCTGTGCAGGATAGATGCCCTTTAAAACAATCATCAGGTAACGTTATCTCAAGAATTACTCTACCTGAGGCGACCTTTTTTTTCAATTGTTTCCTTTGTTCAAACTTCGGGATGTTTCGGCTACTGTCGTCGCGGCCCGTTGTCAATGAGTTACCGACTGGCTTAGAGAGCAAATTTAGTAGCTAATATTAGTTTTAAGTCAACTATTGCCGTGTACGGACGTATTGTTGCTTTAAACTACATCCTTACTTCTACTTGTGATTTTTTTGTATCGCGATGGCTGCTTTTGAGTACGATGAATACGCTGACATCTTGTTTTGTTACGGACTTTGTAATGGTAATGCTGCTGCTGCACGAAGAACATACGTTGAACGTTTTCCGAATCGACGAGTGCCAAACGTTAGTGTTTTCAACAACATTTCGACAAATTCGGGAAAGCGGCCGTGTTGATAGAAGACGTGGCGATTCAGGCAGACCTCGTTTGTATGCTCCAGAAGAAGAAGAAGAAATTTTAACGCTTTTTCAAAATTATCCTTCTATTTCTACAAGAGCGGCAGCTAGAAGACTTGGATTGAGTCAATGGAAGGTGTGGTTTACAGTACACACAGCGCGTCTACATCCATTTCACTACACACCTGTCCAAGCGTTGGAAGAGGGAGACCCGGTTAGAAGAATGGAATTCTGCCGTTTTATGATAAATGCAGACATGGAGGATCGCAATTTCTTCTCAAGAATATTGTGGACGGATGAATCGAAATTTGACCGTGACGGGATAAACAATTTCCACAACACACATTACTGGGCACCAAACGGAGAAAACCCCAGGATGAAAAAAGAAAGGGCCCATCAAACCAGATTCAGTCTAAATGTCTGGATGGGTATAATTAATAATAATTTAGTTGGACCTCATTTTTTGCCTCAAAATTTAAATGGTGAAATGTACGAACATTTCCTAAGAGAGGAGATTACTGGTTTAATGGAAGATGTGCCAATAGCAACTCGTCGTAATATGATTTTCCAGCATGATGGTTGCCCGGCCCACTTCCGCCTCGGCGTACGCCAGTGGCTAGACCAAACTTACCCACATCGCTGGATAGGTCGAGGCGGGCCAATTCCTTGGCCAGCACGGTGTCCCGATTTGACCCCGTGTGATTTTTATCTTTGGGGTCATATGAAGGCTTTGGTGTATACTACACCCATAACTACTGTAGAGGAGCTCAGAAGCCGCATAAGAAATGCAGCAGAAGAAATCAAAACTAGTCTTACTACCAGAATAATCAAAACAGATGTACGGAGAAGACTACGGGCCTGTATCAGAAACAGAGGTTCAAATTTTGAACAAGACCTAAAGTAGAATATTTATTATTAAATTTAATTAAACATTGATGTTTTTTAAACACAATAAACGTAATTAAATTCAAGTTTTTCCTTTTATTTTAACCTTATCGCAAATAGATCGATTTAGACATTATTTCATTTTACTTCTAATATGTACCTGTTTCTTAGAAAATCTGTTTAAAAGAAAATTCTGTTTCATGTCTCATAATGAAAAATTCTCGCTTAGTTTGTCCCTATTTATTCCTTAAAAATAATATTTGACTCATTGACGGTTAAAATACGTAAAAAAATCACTAAAAAGACAAACATTTTTAAAAATACGTCATGTCAAAGTCAAAAAGTCGAAAATAAAGAAAAAAATTTTGAAATTTCAAATAACTTTGTAAATATCAACTTTCGGATAGGGGATGCCATGAAAAATATTACTGTAAATGAGGTCTACTTTCTGTCTTTCAAAGGAATGTATCGAATTTCAGGTCAACCTGTATACAACATGCATGGCACATAATCTCTAAGGGACTTATTTAGAACAAAAAATTACCTGACAGTGACTGGCATATACATCCTTGAATTATGTCTATTTGTAAAAAATAATATACAATACTTTAGCTTCAAATCGGAAACAAACAGAATCTTACGCAATAAATATAAATACAACTTATCTCTTCCAAAAATAAATAATATGATTTTCTACAAAAGTGCTTATATTACTGCTATACGAGTTTACAATCATTTACCTACAGAAATAAAAGAATTAAATGGACTTAAATTCAAAAATAAACTAAAAAAATGGTTAATTGCAAAAGTATTCTTTATAGAACGAACGAATTTATATTGGACGAATTTTTCTCTGTATCAATCAAGTTTAAAAGAATATTATTAAAGTGGTTGCTGGACAAATGCTTTTATAGTAATAAGGAATATTTTTAATATTTATATAATCGAAAAAAAATTGACATTTTTTTCGATTACAGACAAATAAAAATATTAGACATACAAATAAAAATATAAAAAATGTACCTATGTATTAAATTGAATATTTGAATTGTATTAGTTGACATTACCATAATAATTGTGCTTAATAAGGAATATTTTGAATATTTAAATAATCGAAAAAAATTTGACATTAAATAATTATAAATAAAAATATAAAAAATGTACCTATGTATTAAATTGAATAATTGAATTGTATTAGTTGACATTACCATAATAATTGTGCTTATTGTTTTAATTAATAATTAATTTATTTTGATCTGACCTTTAAATGCCTATTATCAATATAAGTTACTCTGAATTCTAATGTGTTACTTTTAAATGATTAAAATAATTTATATACGCATTAAAAGAAATCAATAATCTGAATATTTCCACACCTCTAAGAGGTAGAAATTGTGAAACTAATTAAACTTAAGAACACTGTACACCAAATTCTCGGAAATAAAGAATATTATTATTATTAAATTGTGCCTAATATAAGTATGTATAATAAAGAGGTAAAATGATAAATATTATATTTTGTTTTATAATAATTTTGTTAATATTATAACAACCTCGGCTGAAACATTTAAGTGCGTAACTTCATCTATTAATCTACGTGACGCTATATCCACTAACAGCTTATATTTAGACAAAAAATCTGCGCCAATAATTGGCTGACACACGTCAGCGACAATAAATGTCCAATTAAAATTTCTGCGCAAACCAAAATTTAAATTTAAAGTTTTTAGACCATAAGTTTTAATAAGAGTTCCATTTGCGGCATACAAATTATAATTGTTATTTTTAAAATTTTCAGTCAAAATTCGCACTTTATTTCGAGGAATAACTGAGACATTTGCGCCAGTGTCTATCAAAAATCTTACGTTACTAAACTTATTTTTAATCAACAAGCGGTGATTCACTCCTATGCAGCTGGCCACCGCTGCTGGCTGCACGACGAATAGTTTCCCTGCTCGTCCTTCCAGGCGCAGGGTGGGACGCAGCTGTGAGCTTTCCTCTGGAACTTCGCATGGTAAAAGCATAGGTCCTTGTGCGCTGGGGATTTGTGTCTCGAATCTTGACGACGGCGTCCAAAAGAACGGGAGCGTGCGCGACTCCTGCCACGGATAAATCTTCTTCTCAAGCACGGCAACGTCATCTGGTCGAGACGCTTATTGAGCTTAGCGATCTCAGCTATGATCGAGTCACCCGATGAGGAGGCGATCTCGTCTACTCCTGTAGGTCTTACAGTCTCCATGACTTTGTCAGCTATTGAAGCTAAGGTGTTCAGCTCCTTCGTGTCTGACACTACCAACACTGCGCGAACTGGAGCGGGCAAATGATTCTGCCATAGGATGCTCAGAGTATGGTTATTGACCTTATCTCTAGCAAGCTCACGCATCCGCCTTAGTAGGTGAGAAGGCTTCTGGTCTCCGAGCTCCATCTCGCCAATGAGCTTCTGAATTTGACGGGACTCGGACTCCTCGTAGATGCTAAGAAGAGTGGTCTTGAGTAGCTCATATTTACTCTCTTCTGGCGGTCTCACCAAAATATCGGTGATTTGCTGCACGACGTTCTTGCCCAACTTGGCTACGACGAGGTGATACTTGGCTTCGTCCGTCAACCTCTGCTTAAATAGCACAGACTCCAGCTGAATAAACCAGGTCCGAGGCTGGTCTTCCCAGAAATTAGGAACACGCGAAGAAACGGTAATTTGTGATACCTCTAGAGCGCCAACCGCAACACTTTCATTGTCCGACATTCTCACGATTTAAAATTGTCACATAAAAAGTTTGGTATTTAAAATTCACAAAAGTCAAAAAACTTCTTGAAACAACGCACGGCACCTATTTGATCACGTCGGGGTCACCAATGTAAAGGCATGCCCTATTAGGAGATAAATTAAAGGTTTGTATTTTTAGACTTCATATATTATTAATAGCGCGTGTACATAGGTGCCGGCAGGGCAACATACCCTTACGGATACTAATTAACAACTGTCCTTACTGAACTAACTCTTAAGACTAACCAGGGGCAACATACATACATGATACATGTATACAAGAGACATATGTGCATAATTGTTTATGCTGCACGTTACAAGGTGTAAAGATAAGACTTAGTTTGGAAGTTTTCATCATTTGCAATCGGTAATTAAAATACAATATAGATTTTATCTTTACAGTTCAGTCTATTTCCTATCCTCTTTTAATATTTATATATAAAAGATTCTATTTTAATATTTATATTTTCTTTTAGGGTCAGGTTGTACATCGTTTCCCTAATCGACTTTTTTAGTTTACCCCATTATGTGGGGTATTGTCGAATAGGCTTAGATATAAATTAAAGGCGAGGTTTATTAGATGTGACGATTTTTATTAAAGATTCATTTTTTATCCCACTAACATAAGAGGTTTTGAGGAGTTTGTAACTTTCATGCTTATACGAGGGCTGCACTAAAAGTATCGGGAATGGAATATTTCCACTGTTCTTGTCATATTAAAATCTTTTTAATTTAAAACTCCTTGGTTTTAAAAATCGAATACCGTTTATTTATTTAAAAAAAGATTCTCGGTCTTGTCACAAGGTCTTGTCAAACTTGTAAAGTCGTTGAGAAAATGGAATTGACTCGAGAAAATTCTAGAGCGATGATTTATTATGACTTTCGAAGTGGTTTAACACAATAACAGTGTGTTGACCGGGCATTTGGTGATGAAGCCCCATCCAAAACCACAATTTATCGCTGGTTTTCTGAATTTCAACGTGGACGTGTCAAGCTCAGTGATGATCCCCGTCAAGGTCGTCCAAAAACTGCAGTCACCCAAGAAAACGTTGATGCTGTGCGTAAGCTGATTGAGGAAGATCGACATGTGACATACCGCGAAATTCAGGCAACTTTAGACATTGGCACGAGTCAAATACAAATAATATTGCATGAACAATTAGGTGTAAAAAAGTTGTTTTCCCGATGGATACCGCATTTGCTCTGTGAAGAACAAAAAGCGGCTCGCGTTACTTGGTGCGTCAGAACTCTCGAAAGATTCCACGCAGGATCCTCAAATGCTGTATACAACATCGTATCAGGTCAAGAATCCTGGATATACGCGTACGAACCCGAAACAAAAAACCAGTCACGAGTTTGGGTGTTCGAAAATGAGTTAAAGCCAACAAAAATTGTTCGTTTACGGAGTGTTGCAAAAAAAATGGTGGCCACGTTTGTCTCCAAAACCGGCCATGTTGCGACTATTCCTCTTGAGGGACAAAAAACGGTTAATGCAGAATGGTATGCTAACATTTGTTTACCACAGGTCGTTTCTGAACTCCGTAAAGAGAACTGCAACCGCCGCATCATCCTCCATCACGACAATGCGAGTTCTCACACCGCGCACAGAACAAAAGAGTTTTTAGAGCAAGAAATCATAGAATTATTAGACCATCCGCCGTACAGCCCCGACCTAAGCCCTAATGATTTCTATACTTTCCCTAAAATAAAGAATAAATTGCGTGGTCAGAGATTTTCATCACCTCAAGAAGCTGTGGACGCCTACAAAACAGCCATTTTGGAGACCCCAACTTCCGAATGGAATGGTTGCTTCAATGATTGGTTCCATCGTATGGAAAAATGTGTCAAATTTCGCGGAGAATACTTCGAAAAGCAATAAATACATTTTTAAATAGTAATGTTGTGTCACTTCCTTGATTCCCGAAATTTTCAGTGCCGCCCTCGTATATCAT
Source organism: Phengaris alcon alcon (assembly GCA_037179445.1). Taxonomy (NCBI): domain Eukaryota; kingdom Metazoa; phylum Arthropoda; class Insecta; order Lepidoptera; family Lycaenidae; genus Phengaris; species Phengaris alcon. Next base: position 35,882 of record JAYRCH010000264.1, on the reverse strand, counting down.
GCTTAAAACTCTTGAGGAGGAGGCTAAAATAGGCCATAACATTTGAAGAATTTTAAAAGCATATTCTATGTTCACAGCTATGAAACAATATTTATGAGAGTCCATATGTGCTTTAAATTTCTATCTACATATGTACAATCCAGAATGAAATTATTCTCTTGTGATTAGATTTTTTTTAATAATTAATTTTTTCAGACTGTATTGGAGAAACACCTCTATTTTACATTCACCTAGACCAGTGTGTATTGTATAATCTTTTGATGGGACTGAGGAATTGCTTCGACATGTATTGTATGCCCTTACGCTGGGGCTATCCGGAATATGGAAGACCAGTACAATTTAGGGTTTTGGAAATAGAACTCTGGACCAATACAACAAGAGTTAAAAGGTAGTCTAATTGTAATTTCCATACAACCTCCGTATCGACTAAAGGTTTTGATTGCTGAGATACCGCAATATATACTTACGAGGGCTGATTGATAAGTTTCCGAAACGACAAAGAAAATCTTCTAAAATCTATTTAAAATAAATTTATTTCTCAACGTAGTTTCCTTCTACCTCGATGCATTTAGTCCAGCGCTTCTCCAATGCCGTTACACCAGTTTGATAAAATGTTTTCTCCAACCCCTCAAAATACTCGTCCACGGCAACAATGACTTCTTCATTTGATGAAAATCTCTGGCCACCTAACCATTTCTTCAGGTTTGGGAATAAGTGGAAGTCGCACGGGGCCAGATCCGGGGAATAGGCAGGATGCGGTAGCAATTCGAACCGCAATTCATGGAGTTTGGCGACTGCAACCATTGACGTGTGTGCAGGTGCGTTGTCATGGTGGAACAAAATTTTTTTCTTGGCCAAATGTAGTCGTTTCTTCTGGATTTCTTCACTTAATTTTTGCAGCAAGCTTGGGTAGTACTCTCCATTTATTGTTTTTCCTTTTTGCAGATAATCCACTAAAATAATCCCTCGAGCATCCCAAAAAACAGTCGCCATCATTTTGCCGGCCGACAAAACCGTTTTTGCTTTCTTCGGCGCAGGTTTTCCGCTCTCAGTCCACTGCTTAGATTGTTCTTTTGTCTCGGGAGTATAATGATGTATCCAGGTTTCATCGACTGTTACATAACGCCGCAAAAACTCATTAGGATCTCGGTTAAACAGCGCCAAACACTCCGATGAATCGTCCACTCGACGTTGCTTTTGGTCTACAGTGAGCAAACGCGGCACCCATCGCGCGCAAAGCTTTTTCATTCCCAAATGTTGGTGCAAAATATTAAAAACGCGTTCAGATGAAATGCTCACCATCTCTGCTATCTCTCGCAACTTTAAGTGCCGATCATTCAATACAATTTTGTGAATTTTTTTGATCATGTCCGGATTCGTGACTTCATTTGGACGGCCAGACCTGTGGGCGTCTTCGCAGCTCTGTCTTCCACGTTTAAAATCAGTTACCCAGGTGTGAATTGTACTCAATGCAAGAGCAGAATTACCTAAAACACTGTCTAGCTTGGTTTTAATCTGGGTTGCTGTTTTCTCTTTTAAAACGTAAAACTTTATCACCGCACGAATTTCGTTTCTTTCCATTGTTAAGAAAATTTACGACAGAGAAAGTTCTACGTCCTCTCAAACAAATTCCATCAGTTCGATTAAATTCAAATTTGGCGTTCTATTTTCAAAAAGATGCCAGAATATAATGTAATATTCCTTTTTTGCGTATCATTTTTTTAAGTTCGTCGTTTCGGCCAGTTATCAATCAGCCCAGGTATATATAGATGGTACATTTGCGATTATATTTTGTTCCAGGTATTCATATTTTTCCTACCAATCCTTGTGACGTTACAACAAGCGTTGAGCTCGGGATACATCGACTCGGTGATCACGACCATCAAGAAGCGTTTCAAGATTCCCTCCAGCCTGTCGAGGCTCATAGCCAGCAGCTACGAGTTAGGCAACATCATCTTCGTCTTTTACCTCGGCAGTCGGAGGCATATTCCCATATGGATCGCAGTCGGCAAGTAAAAAAGAATGCTTTTAAAACAAATATTCCTTTTATTGATTTTTACAATAATTTTTAGGGTTCCGTACCCAAATGTTAAAAACGGAACCCTATTACCGCTACTTTGCTGTCTGTCCGTCTGTCACCAGGCTGTATCTCCTTAACCGCTATTGCTAGACAGACGTATTTCTGTTGCCGCTATAGCAACAAATCTATACATATAATAAAATCGTAACTGGTCGCTGTCTGATGAAGATGAAGAAATTATATAAGAAAAGCTTTATGAACGACATAGAACCCAAAACAATGATTTTTAGAATTTTTGTCTCTCTGTTTATCTGTTTGTCTGTATGTTTGTAATTTGGTATGATAGTAGTTTAGACTCTGGATTAACACATAGGCTATATATATATATATATATATATATATATATATATTATGTTAAACGATTACTCCATCGCCTGTGGACCGATTTGCTGTAAAGGGTATAATCCCCAATTGGTGTTTTTGACACCAAAGTAGTGACCTGATGATGGGGTCCATGAGGAATCGTGGGAACTCCTCGTTTATATGGACACTTTTGTGACTTAAAAAAATAGTCCAGACATATACTACGGAAAAGTAAGATTTTCTACCAAGGTATCCCCTGGATCCAAAAGTACTGAACAGAACTCCTGACTTCGTATAGATACATGTTTAGGGATTTCGGCGTTGTTTAAAGAACTGCAAGCATATGCCACTATGTCAATTAGAGTAATCATCATCATCATCACATTATGATGATATAAAAGGTACAAGGTGAACATGAGTTCTATATTAAATATTGTTTGGCTGGTACCGACTTCAAAATAATGAAGATTGAGTAGAGAAATAGTTAAAATTTTAGACAAACTTAAAAGGGGTACTAGAAAATAAGTTTTATATCATACTTTTTTGTTCATTTTTACTTTGGAAGTCGGTTTAATTTTTTGTTTAAAAATTTTTTTTATTGGCTTTTCAAAAAGTACATTACAAGCTGGTAAATATTGTCTTTGCAATGATCAATCGTTTACGAAATACAGTCATAAATGTGAGATTGCTGGTAACATTAAAAACGGTCTATATTTTATAAAAAAAATACTAACATAACTAAGGTCAGTGGCATCTTGCGGTCCCTCTATCGTATTAAAAATTTCCTTCCTCTCCCGGTCAAGACAATGCTCGTCCAATCACTTATTTTTCCCATCATAGACTATGGTGATGTGTGCTATTTCGATCTCAATGCCGACAAACTTAATAAACTTGATCGCCTTCTCAATTCTTGTTTAAGATTTATTTTCAATCAGCGAAAATTTGACCATGTTTCCGCCTATCGCTGTAAGCTGCACTGGTTACCAATACGACAGCGCCGCTCTGTACGGGCCTTGTGTATGCTGTACTCTTTGTTACATCATCCAAATACTCCCAAATATCTAACTTCATCATTCCAGTATCTTTGCAGCAGTCACGACAAGATCCTCCGATCCTCTAACAACGCACTTCTTTTTTGACCTTCCCATAGATCCGGTATCGTTCACTCGTCTTTCAACATACAGGCTATTCTTCTCTGGAATGCTCTTCCTCTAGAAATCAGGATGTCCAAAACCAGAGACACGTTTAAGCGCAGAGTCCGTAAGTTTTATGCGACACAATTGGCAGAATCCTAGTATATTATATTATTATTATTTATATATATAGTATGGTATTTATATTTTTAATATTATATGCCATAATATTTGTATTTGTTAGTTATATACATATATTTTGTGTATTTATATTATACTACTTTATTTATGTGTTTTAGCTACATCTTAAATAAATAAATAAAAAAAACACTTTATTGCTCACAAATTACAAAATATTAGACTTAGCCATAAAAACGGTTAGACAGCGTGGGCAAAGGCGGTCTTATCGCTTAAAGCGATCTCTTCCAGACAACCTTAGTGTCAAAGGAAAACTAAAATGTAAGTGGTATAATAAATATAACTAAACATAAAATATAAGAAATTAATTACAAATACATCTACATACTGTACAATGTACATAGACATAATAGATACTAAACCATGATGCTATAATATACATAGATACATACATAGTATTTATGTGTATAATAAATTAATAAATATTAATATATAGAATACATAAATATAGTTACAATCTAGTCGTTTTGTAGAAGATGTATGTGCAATTTAGATTTAAAAATTGCAATTGAATTGGAGTGTCGTATGTCAGGTGGCAGTGAGTTCCAAAGGATTGAGGACTTTACGGTAAAGGAGTTATAGTAGTAGCCAGATCGAGTAAGAGGTATCTCTACAGTATTGTCCATATCAGAGCGAAGAGAAAGGCTGTGACTAGCACCAAGGAATTTGAAGCGTTCCTTGAGATAAATCGGTGCACGAGGATCATACAGAGTTTTTTATAAGAGAGTCAAAATATGCTCCTCGCGACGCAGTCTGATGGGCAGCCACTTAAGTTGACGTCTGAACTCGGTTACATGATCAAACTTGCGCAAACCGAAAATGAATCTTACGCAGAGGTTTTGGATACGTTGGAGTTTATTGATCAATTCATCGTTGAGATCTATGAGGCAGACGTCCGCGTAGTCGAGGATCGGCAAGAGTAGCGACTGCGCAAGTTCAGTCTTTGTTTTTTTAGGTAGCAAATTTTTTAGTCTTCTGAGTGACCCAGATGCTGCGTAAACCTTTCGACTAATCTCAGATACGTGAGGTGCCCAAGACAAGGAAGAATCAAAGCAGACACCTCGACACTAGTTAAATTTAAGGGTACATTATTTAAAAAAATTTGAGGAACTGTAAGTTGTTTGAGCTTATCCATCTGCTTAACGCCACCAATGATAATTGCCTGAGATTTGTTCGGATTAATTGTCAGCCCATGAGATAAACTCCAATTGTAAATTTTAGAGAGGTTATGATTTATTTTGCAGATTAGTGCATCTATTTCTTTAATATCGGCTTGAGAGTAGATTTGGAGGTCATCCGCGTATAAATGGTAATGACACGTAAGCAAGGGGGTTATAAAGTTAATAAATATTGTAAAGAGGAGAGGAGAAAGTACACCGCCTTGTGGCAATCCGGCAACCACATCACATAACCTAGAGGACCTACCATCTACGCGGATGCATTGCTGTCGACCGACGAGATAACCGCTAAACCACGAGATCACTTTGTCAGAGCCGAGCACATTTCGAAGCATAGCCAATAAAATATCGCTGTCAACCGTACAAAAAGCGTTGCTAAAGTCCAGGAGAACCATCGCAGTCACAAGTCGGTTGGACATCCCCAGACGAATGTTATCTGAAACATTGACTAGAGCAGTAGTGGTACTATGTCCTGAACAGAACCCAGATTGATATATATTTAATAAATTAATAGAATTAATAAATGAATTGAGCTGGTTTGAAACAAGTCGTTCGAGAACTTTGGATAGGTAAGGGAGAATGGATATGGGTCTAAAATGGGCGGGTAGTGAAGGATCATTAGTTTTTGGAATAGGGACAACCACTGCAGTACGCCAACAACTCGGAAAGGAACCAGTACTGAGCGAAAAGTTGAAAATGTGGCAGAGTATTTGAATGAGGATTTCTGAACCAATTTCAATCATTCTACGGCTTATGCCATCGACACCCTCTGCATTGGATTTAATAGCGTTCATGCTTGTTTGAACTTCTCGCTCAGTTAAAGACCTAAAAGAGAAAATAGATTGCCCAGAATTTTTGTTGGTACTTAAAGCGTGCAGTGTAGCCTGTTTTAGGTTACTGGCGATAGGGGGAACGGTAGTGAAGTGATGGTTAAGTGAGTCAAGATCAACCCTGATCTGTGGAGCAGAACCAGATTTACCGATTCCTAGAGTTTTCAAAAATGACCAAACCTTGCCAGGATCACCACTTGTAACTGATCGATGTATATGGAGGCGTTGTGCGTCTCGGCACATCCTACTACAGCGATTACGCAATTCCTTATACCGATGACAATTTTCTTCCGAGGGATTGTGTTTATATTTAACCTTCGCAGCATTTCGCTTGGTCATCATGACTTTAATGTCACTCGTAAGCCATGGAGCGGGGAGGTGTTTAAGGCGAACAGGTCGAAGCGGAGCATGCATGTCAAACAGGTGGATTATAATATTATTGAAGTTCTCCAGCTTCGTGTCTATTGTAGTAGCATTAAGCACCGTGTCCCAGTTAGAACTGATGAGGTCGTTCGCAAACTTTTGTCTATCTATACCGTCTAAGCTACGTCTTAAGATTGTTCCGGGCTTAGGCTTAGGACATCTGATCTTATAGGACAGGAAGACAAGGTCGTGATAAGAGAAGGCAAGAGAAGATACCATACCAAGATCCAACAGTGACGGTAGACAGTGAGGTGCATGATGAGTTGCAGCTGAAGGCAGTATATTAAGGTTTGTACTCTCAACGATAGAGAGCAATCTTTTAGAACGAGAATCCGCTTTAAGGAGACAGGTATTAAAGTCACCCAAAATTAAAGTGTGATCAAATACCGGAACCAGTGATTCGAGCATCGTTTCAAAAGAACTGAAGTAGTCGATATGTAGGTTAGGGCTGTAGTATACTCCCAACAGAACCTTTGTGTGACCTAGGAGTACCTCCAGAAATAAATGTTCAGATGATTCGGAATATTGAGATGGAGAGGCATTGACGACACTGTAGGGGATATGGCTTTTAAGGTATATAGCTACTCCACCTCCACCCTTGCCCGTTCTGTCATTACGTATTATACGAAATCCAGGTAGGGAGTAGGAATAAGAAGAAAGGCAAGGTTTCAAAAAGGATTCAGACACAAGAATAGCGTGTAGATGTGGTATGTCAGAGAATGTACTTAATAAATCCGGATAGTAAAGCATCAACAACTATACTATACGAACTATAGCATCAACTTCGGCGCGCAGCACGAAGAGGCCGTTACAAACGAAAGCTTTAAATGCTAAAAACTCAGTGTTAAGCGCAGCAATTGTAGGATTCTTACGGTTCGAAGAAGTCGCCAGCGTCAGCTCAGCCTGGAATTCAGCCATTTTAGCCTCAAACATCCGGGCCATATCGTAGATATTGTCTTCCAACTGTGTGTGATGAGAAGTCATGTTGTGCAGCGGTGAAGGAAAGGATATTTACTAGGAAAAATACACTGCAGGCGAGTGACACTAATTAATTACCAAAAGATTCCATATAAATAATAGTAATTAACATCAATTCACTACTTTAATTTAAATATTTTAGAAGAGTTTAAATTTTACTTTAGGTTACCTAAAGTAAAATTTAAACTTAAAGTTATAATTATTTTACACCATCAGAAGGCGAATTCTACATGAAACACTTAAAACCTCTTTAAAAACATATTATGGTCGGTACGGTTCTTATTATTTTATTTAGAGCTGATTATTGATTTGTTTTATTTTTTTCTCTATTAGCACCTGCACAATTTTGCTTTTGTACGCCTAAATGTTGACTGGTAGAGAATGCCATATGGCATTAAGTCCGCCTATGTACCTGTTTTTAAATAAATGTAAATAAATAAATAAATAAATAAATAACTACTGGGTTTATGTATTTATATTATGATTGTTATAAGAATGAATATAAATGGACAAAATTTGGTATAGTCATAAAAATGTGATGGCTAAATTGGCTATGGCCACTGCCCTTAAAATGTATAAACATAATTCCGCGCTATATATGAAGATGAGCTATATATTCATATAGTCAATTCAATAAGTTTCAGGAACTGTTCATTTCGTCACAATCCTAAAAATAAAATCGTATTAACCTCTTACGCCATAACACATTTCTAGATTTTGCTATAAACTTTTGTTCAGTCACTGAGCCACTTCCTTTTGTTTTTATTGTTTAATAACTTAACCTGTTTAACACTAGATACCTAATAAATACCGATATTTTTATTGACACTTCTTTAAATTTATTTATTCACACTTGGTACAGAAAAATAAATCGAATTCTTCAAATTCAAAAGCTGTTTCGTCAATACTATAGTGAAAAGGAAAAATTTACAGAGTAATTATAAAGTATTCTTTTTCATTATTGTGCTATTTTGTGTTGTTGTGTTTAACATACAAAAATATTTTATCACATTTTAATGCATTTATTACATTTTAACATATAAATGTTCTACTGCAAAAATTCTGTCAAAATTGAGTTTTTGAAATTATAAAATTTACATACTCTTTCTAACATATTGTGTTAACAAAAGGAGATTGCCAAAAAAAACCCAGTTGCAGGCATAGTGAGATGCATCTCAAAAAATCAGTAATAATAAGCAATATAGTAAAAACCACATGGGATCATGGTCCTTACTGGCAGACAATCAAAATTGCCTGTTTTATTATTCAGGCGCCGATTTAATATAATCAACTTTTTTATTACATTTATTTCGTTTATTTACAAAAAAATGATGTGTAAAGTATTCTTGAAATATAACTGCAGGCCAAACATCACAATATATTTAATATTTTTTCATAAACTGACGATATATTAACAGTAATATCCGTAATAAAGGAACTGTTATACTCTTTTAAAGGGATAGGTAAATATAGTCATGATTTTCAGTTATATACAAAGTACTTTGTGGTCATGATAAAATGGAAAAGCTCGGTCACTAGTACTTTTTACCTGCTCCCAGCAGGTAAAAAGTACTAGTGACCGAGCGAGCGAGACAGCAATAGTAAACGTTGTAGTTAGAAAGAGAGAAATAGTGACGCCATACAGATCGAAATACGACGGCGACGGTGCAGACCTGCGCTAGCGCTTGTTACGTTGTGTTCTGTGCGATTTATACTTGTGTTTTGAATGTTATTTTCGCGACTTGGCTCTTTCTTACTGGACTTTAGTGATTTTCTTTGTGGTTTGGACGTTAATATGCCGATTAATAATTGTGTTTCGTGCCAACATTCACTTCGTGGACATCGAAGACATGTTCTTAACGAACGTTTACTACTGACTAGACGAGACCTCGTGGAGCTTATTCTGAATTCCCTACACCGTGAGGTATATTTTATCCTAAGGTTTTATCCAATACTTTGCATAATGAAAACTTGTTCTATCCCAACAAACATTTTAATATATATTTCATAGTTACATTACATTAAGTAGGTACAAACAGACCAAAACAGTTCCATTTATGACTACCTACCTAAGGTACATTAAATACTTCTTGTGAATTCAGTTATATAAATAGGATTATTTACTAATATTTCAGGTTTCATTTGATGGAACAAGTTGTATATGTCATTCCTGTTGGCATACCTTCACTGCCCGTCTGAATCAACCTCAGCCAGCATTGCCAGATGCTGTTGCAACAAATAACAATTGTGTTTCGTGTGGACTGTCGCTGCGGTGAAGCCGTCGTCATGCACATGTACTTAACGAAAGTTTGCTACGGTCACGACGAGACATTGTGGAGGCTCTTCTCAATAACGTCAACCACGAGGTAGGTTGGCTATTATTCTATGATCATTGCATGTTATTTTATGTTATAATTATTAATTAATTACCTTGTAGTGACGACCGTGTAGTAACGACACAGAAGAATACGTTTGTCACTATCCCTACTCTTCCCATGGATGTCATAAGGGGCAACAAAGAGACTAAATAAATAATGGAGATCGGACAGCAGCGTTCCCCAAAGTAGTTTGGGGAACGCTGCTGCCGCTGCTACTTGTATTTGTTACCGGCGTAACTAGATTTCTGGCCAAACTAGTTCATCCTAAGCCAAACTGTGAAATACTTGTATCTTACAAATGGTCAATAGGCTGATTTGATTAAATAGTGGGGACAACCTGTGCGTCGGTATGAAGCAGCATGCTTGTTTTTAAAATAAATGTTATTTTCTTGTTTTACAGAAACCGTTTGATGGCTCCAGATCAATATGTAATGCATGTTGGTATACACTGGATAGACAAAGCCAAGCTGGTGTGCCTGCAGCCGGAGACACGCATACTGGCATAATTCGAGCACCCAATACGTCCCGAAGGTGTATGTTTGACGGCTGTAATAGATTGCAACTGCGCAGGTTGAGTAATGTCCTCAAGATTCAGCTTCTGAGCTACTACCATTTATATATACCAGAATTAGCCCGCATTTGCGATCATCATTTATTGACGCCATTGGAAGATTTTCCTGAACATATAACACGCACACAAACTGACATCAGTTCAGTAGCTTTACTTGATATAGTGAGACTATATACTGAAGCCCTAGAAAACAAATGCTTTCTGAACTTTGAAGATTTGACGGAGGTAACGAGTGATGAACTCCGTTTTTGGACAGGGTTGAGCCATACACAATTTAACAATTTGATTGGCCAATTACCAAGTCTTGAACAACACTCCCGTACACCTCAACTTGACCTGGGAGTTTACTTAAGCAAACTACGAACCGGCGAACAGAGTATCCGTTTGGGCACTGCCTTTAATATATCAAGACAAAGTGTTGACACTAAAGTTCATTTAGTAAGAAATTGTATGTTGACCGATTTTGTTCCGTTGCATCTAGGGCTTGACCATATCACTCGTAGTGAAGTGATTAGTCATAACAGAGTACTGCCTGATTACAATTATGGAAACGCAGATGCTTCCAAGCCAATTATAATATGTGATGGCACTTATCTGTACGTTGAAAAGAGCTCAAACTTTTCGTTTCAGCTGCGTAGCTATAATCTACATATAAAAACTTAATCAAACCATTTATGATCATTTGTGCTGATGGTTACATTTTGGACGTCACCGGGCCCTACGATGCAATAACCTCAGATGCAGATATTACGAGTATGAAGAAAATCTTACATAATCATGGCGAACCCATTGAAGATAACGCATTCCATCATTTTTTTGAAGAGGGTGACGTATTTATTTATGACCGGGGCTTCCGAGACGCGATTTCTGAAATGGAAGCTCACGGATATAACTGTGTTATGCCTCCAACCAAGAGACAAAATGAAGCGCAGCTCTCAACAGAAGACGCTAATAAGTCAAGACTTGTAACCATGTGCAGGTGGCCTGTGGAAACCATAAACGGCCGCTTTAAAATATTCCGTCACAGAGTTTTTAACCGTACCATGCCCCATACGTTTAGCGATTTTAAAGTTGCAGCTGCTTTAATAAATTGTTACCAGGTGCCGTACGATGACAGTCCATATACAAATGAGTTTATTCAATGTATAAATCGAAACATGCAAAGACCTAATTTATTAGCAGACTACGTTCTGGAACAAAATATGAATCGTCAAAGGATATCGTTTCAGCGACTAGACGCGCAAAATCCGCATCTTCAGGATTTCCCAAGATTGTCACTTGATGATGTGACCCTTATATCAGTTGGCACATATCACGTCAAAATAGCTCGCTCATATTGCAGCGAGCATTTACGGGCCACAGGTGCGTACGAAATAGAGACCTATCGTCATCCACAACAAGTTTTAAATGATCCCAATGACGTACTACTACGGTGCCGCATCCAGTCGCGGCATACCAGACGTAGAATATACTACACTTACGTGTTATATAACGTAACACAGCAAGGTAGGAACGCAATTAAAGAATATTACTGTTCATGTTTGCACGGCCGAAGAACGTTAGGAAGCTGTGCCCATGTTATCAGCATTTTATATTTTTTAGGTTGGGCCAGACATGAGGAAACTTTCAACCATCCTGCTGCCATGTTAGACAGCGTAGTCATTAATTAATTATAAATAAAATATATTATGGCTACACTCTGGTTTGATTTTTATTTTACACCTTTATTTATTTATTTATGTAAATAATATATTATATTATATATTCAATTATTTACATCTGATAGGAAAGGCAAAAAAATAGGCAATTTATGCAAACATACATAATATATATAGAAACACCCAGACTCAATAAAATATTTATAAACATGATTACAAATATTTGTCTTGTGCGGGGAACGAACCCACGACCTTTAAACCGTATTGCAGAGTTACTCTACCAACTGAACTATCGGGCCTCTCAAGTATTTAACGTACTTTCATCGTATATTGAGGCCTTAGAGTAATAAACAATAAAAGTATTAATTAAAAAGTAATGCACCGCCTAAATAATAAAACAGGCAATTTCGATTGTCTGCCAGTAAGGACCACGATCCCGTATGGTAATTATTATATTACATAATATTACTGATTTTTTGAGATACATCTCACTATGCCTGCAGCTGGGTTTTTTTTTGTATGGAGCTTTGGCATTCTCCTTTGTGCAGTTGGACTTATCTGACTGTCTTGACTGTCAGCGCAAGAAACTTATCTGACTTTTAACTTTGGTGTAATTTAACTTTCTGATTATAATCAGAGAATATTAAATAAATAATCAGAGAGTAAAAAATAATTAATAATTATTATTTTCAGCATCGAGCGGATAATTGTGGGCGCTTCATATAGATTCATCGTGGTGCAACCTTTCTTCGTGGAATCGACCAGGTGTAGACCACCTGCTGTGCTAATCCTAACGGTATTGTTTAATTATTTATTATTGCAATTTATATTATTGTAATTTAATATTAGTACTTATTAGTTGTAATTGGCCTTTTAAAGTTACCTAGTGAAGATTAGCTATAAAACAATCGGAGCCCTAATTTTTGAAATTATTATCGAAATAAATAATAATCTTTTAAATACATAATCTTTTCCGTTTCCTTTAACGTTTAATTTTTAATTTTTCAGTGTTAAAGAAGAAATATCCCTTTTTACTTGTGAGTTGTTACTGAACAGTCATCATAAAATTGAAAATAAAATAAAAAGGTAAGCAGCATATTTAATTTTTATCAAGTGCAGTAACTATCACCTAGGACGGGGCTTCCCAAACTGTGCGGCGGGACGCCCTGTGACGTTGCATGCTAATCCAGGGGCGTCGTGAGGCGATTTAGAGATAAGAGTCACAGTAGCATTTCTAAACTAAAACCTTGACTTAGAAGCTATGCTCTGATAATACTACCTTTTCTCATTACAGAAATGAAAAAAAAAAATATTTTTGCTTCAAAATTCTAAAAAACAATCAACAATCGATTAAAAGCAAATGACCATTAACTTGTACCAATGGATATATCTCATGCCCTATTATAAGCCCACGAAGTTATCGGGACTGCATACACCTGTATACTAAAATATGGCTATGGCTACTAAATCTACTTAATAGGTAATACCTATATTAGTTTAAGCTGGGTTAAAATAAGTTTGAGAAGCCCTGAACAAGGGTCAAGATTTAGGTATCATTTTTCTTTTTAGCACCATGCAATTTTTTAAATCATATCATCATAAAACCATCAAGTTGCTTAATAGTTCGTACACTAAACCACTGCTTTTTATTTTTCAATATTATGAATTCAACATGTCAATCAATCTATGAAATACTGATTAACAAGCATCAACAGAGCGAAAGTAAGAATTAGATCTCGAATATGGGACAAAAATAAGCATTGCTTGGGAGAATGGACGAAGACGCCATACCCGTGGCCGCCCCTAGAAAGAGATATTGCGTTGTGCAAGATGCACTGCAATCAGGCTGGAGATGGCGCGGGAACGAGGTCATTGGGGGAGGCCTTGGTCCAATAATATAAAGCATTAATATACAGAGTTACAAGTTAAGTCGATGTTGATCCTTTAAAAGGTTGGATTTCCCATCATTTCCAATATTGTCTACAATGAAACCTATTTATATATTAATATTTTTCGAGATTTTTTACTTTTAAGCTTTTCATTTTCATAAAAATTAATAACTTTTTCTCTCTTCTCTATTTTTTAAATAGTTTTTATCTAGATAATAAGCTTTATTATTATTTTTAATGCTAGATTTTTAATGCTAGTAATGCCGCTATTCTGAAAATATCTTTAGATTTTTAGAAAATACAAAAAAATGTTGGGAACTTTATCCCTTTGACTTAACCTGTATATATCCCTGTATGGTACGAGCTACGTTATAAGGAATATATTGTACCCTTACTTGTTATTTATTTACGATAAGTTTTATATGATAGATAAAAATCTAATTATCATTGCATATGTATATTAATATTATCCGCACGTAATTTAAATACGCAGCCTATTTGCAATGTGTTAATTTGATTTTTATCTTTAATATAAAACTCTGCCGTCCTTATCATAAAGAACGCAATCGACATTTTTTACGAAATTTAGTTATTAGTCCTTATATTCGGAATCACTGAAACAAGGTTGTTAGATATTAAGATGTACAAAACAATAATATGTAAATTCATATTTGGCGCGCTGTGTGTCGTTACGTCACTGGTAATATTCGCGGGAAGCGTGCCGGCTTCCCCGCGCCCGCGCACCTCGTGATATATGCAGTCTGTTTTAAGGAAATAAACGACGGTGAGAAATTGACCACTTGTTTTATTAGACGCGTACCAATTTGCCCGCCCTCATACGCAACACGTGGCGACGAGGCACCCCGCGAGTGCATAGTTATTTTAATATTAAACAATGGCAACAGTTTTCGGCGTTCTATCTACGTTCGATCATCGGTCTCAGGAATGGAGCAGCTATAAATCGCGCATTCATCAGTGGTTTATAGCAAATAATCTGGACGATGAGACTGACAAAATGGCGGTTAGGCGGCGGGCAATTTTCTTGAGCGCACTATGTGAACAAACATTTATATTGGTCAGAGACCTGGCGCTACCGAACAAGGTGGAGGAGCTAAATTTTTCGGCAACCACTGAGCTGCTGGATAAGCACTTCACCCCGAAAAGGTTCGGTTTCGCTGAAAAGTCGATGTTTTACGCGGCAAGGCAGCACCCAGGTGAAAGTCACACTCAATGGGCAGCCAGACTCCGTGGGCTAGCGGCGCACTGTGCCTTCAAGAATTTGGAGGAAGCGCTGTTGGACCGATTCATCATGGGTATGGCTGCAGGTCACGAAAGGGACAAGTTGTTCTCGCAGAACCAAGAGGAGTTAACCCTGGCGAAGGCTATAGATTTGGCGGAAAGCGTACGGTGTGCACGCCAGGCGTCGTCAGTGGCTCCACCGGGAGCGAGCAACGGCATAGCTCTAGGAGCAGAAGAGGTTTTTCATATCGACAAGAAGGAAAAGTGTAGTGTATGTGGCTTCACTAATCATAAGTCTAATCAGTGTCGGTATAAAAACTACAAGTGCAAAAAGTGTGGTGTTAAAGGCCATTTACGTAAAATGTGTTCGGGAAGTGCAACAAAGATCAACTTTGTGGAGAGTAATGCGGACTACTCAGTAACAATTAATAAACAATTGATAATAGATCAATACCCCTTGCCTACGGTGAACGAGTTGTTGTCCAAATTACATGGGGGTATTAGATTTAGTAAAATTGATTTATCAAGCGCGTATAATCAATTCAAACTTAAGAACGGTTCCCAGGATTTGACTTGCATAAATACGCATCGGGGGCTTTTTAAGTTTACCAGGCTGGTATTTGGGCTAGCTAGCGCGCCATCAATATTTCAGCGGGCCATGGAGTGTCTTCTCGCTGGTATAGACGGAATTATATTTCTGTTAGATGATATTTTGGTGACAGCGGCTGACACTGAACAACATATAAGACGATTGATAACAGTATTAGAGCGATTAAATGATGCGGGACTCACAGTACAGCGTAGTAAGTGCGAGTTTTTTAAAAATGAAATATCGTATCTGGGGCACGTGATAGACAAAAATGGAATAAGAAAATCACCTGAAAAAGTGAAAGCTATTTTACAGGCGTCTAAGCCAAAAAATGTAACACAACTACAATCGTTTTTAGGATTAGCTAATTACTATCGGAGTTTTGTACCAGATGCGTCTTCGTTATTAAGTCCGTTGTATAATTTACTTCACAAAAATATTAAATGGGAATGGACTAAGGTGCATGACGACACATTTTTTAAAATAAAAAATATATTAGCATCAGACAAAACGTTGGCACATTTTAATCCTAACGCTAAGATTATTTTAACGGTAGATGCGTCGCCGACAGGTTTAGGGGCTATTCTTTCACAAGTCGATAGTGACATGATAGAAAGGCCAGTAGTCTACGCGTCCAGAACGCTTTCACCTGCTGAAAAGAACTATGCACAAATTCAAAAAGAAGCAACCGCGATTATTTTTGGGGTAAGGCGATTTCACCAGTACCTTTACGGTCGATCACAGCCATTTGTTCTAAGGACAGATCATAAACCTCTGCTAGCTATTTTTGGACCTCATAAAGGCATTCCTGAAATTTCAGCCAACCGCCTGCAGCGGTTTGCAATGTTCCTAGCGGCTTATAATTATACTATAGAATATATAGGGAGTAAACAGAATAGCGCAGATTATTTATCTAGGGCGTTCGTAGATGAATATTCGCGCGCGGTCGGTCCGAGGCGACCCGACGTGGCGACAGACGAGTTATCGGAGTGCGAGGAGCGCGCGGCCTATGTTAACTTTGTAACTGACGGCGATCTACCGGTCACGCTGGATGACGTGCGCCGCGAGACCTCTAAAGACGTATGCCTGTCTATAGTAAAAAAATATGTATCAATCGGGTGGCCTAGGAAAACTTACGATATCAATTTAAAACCTTATTTTGGTTGCCGTTCGCAACTTTCCCTCGAAAACGGAATTTTAATGCGCGGACATAAGGTCGTAATTCCGATGTCTTTAAGGGACGTTATATGTAACGAAATGCATAGTTCACATTTCGGAGTCGTTAAAATGAAAGCGGAAGCGCGCAAGCGGCTATGGTTCCCGGGGTTAGACGCGGCGCTGGAACAGCTGGCAGCGCGGTGTGGCGTGTGCGCGCAGCTACGCCCCGCCCCGCCGCACGCGCCGCTTCGGCCCTGGCCGCTACCGCCTCAACCTTTTTATAGAATACATCTCGACTTTCTAGGGCCCGTTAATAATAATATTATGTTTTTGATTATTGTAGATGCTTATAGTAAATGGGTTGAATGTTATGATGTGTCGGTAACGTATAACACCAAAGCGGTGATTACGAGCTTATGTGATTTTATGTCGCGTTTTGGTATTCCGTGCATATTAGTGACCGACAATGGGACATCATTTAGTTCGAAAGAATTTAACCAGTTTTGTTTAATTAACGGCATAAAACACATATTTTCCCCTGCGTATCACCCGGCTAGCAACGGTCAGGCGGAGAGTTTTGTTAAAATTGTTAAAAGAGGTCTCAAGGGGTTAGTTCTAGAGGGTTGCAATAAAAAAAAATATTAGAGAAAAAATGGCAAAATTTTTGTTTGACTATAGAAACTCTAAAAACAGTACCACTGACAAATCGCCCGCGGAATTGGTGTACGGGCGCGCACTGCGCTCGCGGCTAGACCTGTTACGCACCGTCACACCGCCACCGTCGTCCGCAGTACTCGCTACAACGGTGGATCACAAACAGTACTTGCAGTGTAAAAACTATAAAGGGGTAGAGCGACCAGTTTTTAAAGACAATGACCCAGTGTGGGTAATTAAAAACGCAAGTGTAAAAAAAAAATGTTGGATTGAAGGAATAATTTTAGAAAAAATTGGTCACGTTGTCTATAAAATTTTTGTACCGAGCTGGGAGGCAGAAGTCACTAGACACGTTGATCATATCAGACCGCGACGGTTGTGTGACAATAGTAATCGCGATCAATGGGATCCTGATCTGGCATCGGATGTGGCGCCTGACATGCACTCAGTTGTGGCCTCTGACGTAGGAGGGGGAGAGGAGACGGAACCGCACTTGAGTCCGGGCACGTCCCAGGAGTCGAGTAGTCCAGGGTCGCCAGGTGTCCCTACTGACAGCATGCCCACCAGGCGACGTGAAATAAGCCCAGTGTTCTCCACGCCACCGTCACGGTCCCCATCTTAGGTTAAGTTGTAAGACTAAGTGTTGATTGTTCATTAATTTCTGGTTGTTTTGCTGCATTGTAATGAATGTAACTTATTGTAAGGTTATCGTTAAGTAAGAGGTAAGCCATTCGTAATGTATCTATATGTTCACTAACTAAAGGGGGAGAGATGTTAGATATTAAGATGTACAAAACAATAATATGTAAATTCATATTTGGCGCGCTGTGTGTCGTTACGTCACTGGTAATATTCGCGGGAAGCGTGCCGGCTTCCCCGCGCCCGCGCACCTCGTGATATATGCAGTCTGTTTTAAGGAAATAAACGACGGTGAGAAATTGACCACTTGTTTTATTAGACGCGTACCAATTTGCCCGCCCTCATACGCAACAAAGGTCTACCAGGATCAATCACTCGTTTTTTAATATCTTCCATAGTTTTCATTTTATTGTTAGTCATAAACAGCGTATGTGATCTTTTCCAAACTTATTACTAGTAATAAACATCATATGCAAACATGCGTTTTTATGGCTATTTTAATTAGAATTTTGACGTATGAAATACTAAGCATAAATAACGCATTTGGTACTTGTGACGTCTATACTTATTTTTTTATCATTTTATACAGATCATAAACATCACAAAGTCACACGCGATGTTTATGCTTAGGAATACATTTCATTCACATCTATATTTCATTTCTTATTTACATTTTATCTGCCACTTGTGTGTTTTATGACTAGTATTTAATAAGAATTTAAACCAGACAGCAAGAACATAAGTAACGCAATTGCTACATTTTCGATTATTAAATACAAATTAATATCACCTGCGCCGGGTCACCGCGCGAGAATATTGCGCGCGAAACACCAAAAAGGTAAGTGTTAGCCAGGGCCGCGCCGCCCCTGTGTGCGAAGTGTGCGGCGCACACAGGCGCCAAAACAATAGGGGCGCCGCTATCGAAAATATTTTTGTTACACTTACACAACAACATATTGCTTTGTAGTGGAGTATCGATAAGTAAGTAAGTATAATAGGCGCAACAAATGCCTCGTAAACAACAAAACATAATATAGCGCTTATTGTACAAGTGTCCCAAGATAATATTCACGTTTGTGGTTTAATTTTACGCTTTGGGTTTTAGTTGTACGTAGTATATTATTATCTCTGTGGTTTTAGTTTACAATAATTACGAGCTCAGCGTTAAAATCAAAAGAACCGCCATGAGTTTGTTTAAATGAGTTTACGAATGCAGCCCGACCGATGCGATGCCTGCGATGTCATTTAATAGATCATAGTAAAATTGTATGACATTGAATTTGGTAATTATTTACTTTCACGGTTATATAATTTTTGGGCATGAAAAATTGATAAATTTTTCATGAATTTCGAGAAAAAAAATGTCTGACAGTTCCAAAAAAATTGAGATCTTGAGTTTATACCCAAAAGTTTGATAATCGTGAAGTAAAAAAATACTCTGAATTTTATTGATCTTGAACGCAATTTAACTATTTCGTCATAGTTTCTTATTCGAAAATCGCATTATGATTATTTAATGAATCATTTATTAATAAAATCTTAAATAGACTATTTAGCTAATTTAGCCATTAGCCGATTAGCTTAGCTAATTTCAGTTAACCGGCTAAGCCGAACGGTTAGCTAATTAATTAGCTTAGTTAACTTTTTTAGCCGGCTTAGACGGTTAAATTGTATAGCCCTAATTATTTTGAATTCTGCGCAAGACAAAATCACGACACATTCAAAAAGGTCGCGTCGCAGCCACAGGTCCACTAGTGAACTTGTGCACTGGTGTACTAGTTAACTTGGGCGAAAGGAGCGCCACTTTTTTATTTAATGACGGTTAGCCAACCAGGCTTCCGTACACGGGGATTCTCCGACAGCCCGACTTTAAGGAACGAGAGAGCCAAAACAATTGATTGAAATAAGGAGAAGTTCTAGCACTAAAAACAATAAATAGTTTGTGTGTTACTGATTGTTTTAACTTGTTTCCACGATGAGTGATCAAGATAAAAAAAATAAATTATCTGGTTACCAGAATTTAATAAGGAAAAGAAAACAAGAAGAAGAACGTGATAAAAATACAACTAAAATAAGTAAATATTTTATGGCTCTACCATCCACTTTCAAAGAATCATTAGAGACAGAAACCAGTCATTTTATCGAAGAAGGTGTTGAAGAATCTGATTCAAAAAACGCTTCATGTAGTGGTATGTGCTTTATGTAATTTCTATACAAATAAATATAACTTTAGTCTGTTTGTGATGTCAAGATAAAAAAAACACTTTTCTGTTCCTGTCAGTCTTTTTCTTAATCGTCGAAACGCCTCACCGATTTTGATGTGATAGATGCCGTTTTATTTTATACAACTAATAGCTGCCGGAAATCATGGGTTCGATTCCCACAAGGTGGTTTAAAAAAAACTTTCTGTTTGTGTGTATGTAATCTGTATTTACTTGCAGAAATAAGTAAGTATATTAGTAGTATTTCAAATTCAAATTTACAATGCTATAAATCACATTTGCACGTCAGATGTCTAGTACCCATAATTACAAGCCCTGCTTAGTTTGGGACTAAACGGCGGAGTATAATTGTCGAGAAATATTCATTTATTTATTTATTTAATTTACATTTATTATACATAATTATTCATAGATAGATAAATCAGTTTATTCAGACAAGTAGATTAGATAAATATACGAGCAATATTATGTTTTTGTTTGTCTGTCTTTAATTTAAGACGATGCCGCCGAAGTTACGTCCGTTCCTCTGCCTGATACTGCTAATACACCATTGTCACCTTCAAGACAATTATCATCACTAATACCAACTTTTTCCAAAGATGACCCTGGACTCTGGCCAGAAGTTTTAAATGCTACTTTGATCCAGTATCTAACAGAAAATCCGATTAAACAAATTAAACAGTATGATTTTCAGCGTGACTCTTCGGGGCGAAAATTTTCCGAGTATTATTATGAAAGGCATTTAGGAAACGGTGAAAAGTATCACAGAGAGTGGTTGCTGTATTCAGTGTCCAAAAATGCCGTTTATTGCTTCTGTTGCAAGCTATTCGAATCAAAACATAAAAATAAATTCTGCGAGGGAGTTAGTGATTGGCAACGTCTAGCTTTGTATTGCAGCAGACATGAGAAAAGTTCTGCTCATTTCAATAATTATAAAAAATGGACAGATTTGTGTCACGCTCTTAAAAATAAAAACACTATTGATAGTATACAACAAAAACTTTTAGAGGTTGAAAAGCAGCGCTGGTACGATGTAATCAAAAGAATAACATATGTGGTCCAATTTCTAAGTACACAAAATATGGCTTTTCGTGGCCAAAGCAACAAATTATACAATCGTAACAATGGTATTTTTTTAAAATGTATTGAAATGTTAGGAAAATTCGATCTTTCAATGACTGAACATATAAGACGTGTAACGAATGATTCGGATTTCAAAAATATGCCGATTTATCTTGGAGATAAGATCCAAAATGAAATCATTTACATACTCGGTAACCAAATTCAACAATTTGTTTTAAATTTATGTAAAATGAATAAATATTTTTCAATAATACTGGATTGTACTCCTGACGTTTCACACGTAGAGCAAAATTAGTATTATAATAAGATTTGTCAATTTTAACACAGAAACTAGAAAGTTGGAAATAAAGGAGCATTTCCTAGCCTTCCTAGCCAATGGTCTGTCCAATTATCGATACAACTGGCGCTGGATTAACGTCATTCATAATAGAAAAACTAGACAAAATTAATTTGGACATAAACAACTTAAGGGGACAGGGTTATGATAATGGGTCAAATATGCGCGGTAAGAATAATGGTCTTCAAAAAAGATTGCTGGATCTAAATCCCCGCGCTTTCTATGTACCGTGTGCTAGCCATAGTTTAAATTTGATTGTAAACGACGCTGCCAATCTCAATCATCATACGACTGGATTTTAGTATTGTGCAAGATTTATATAAATATTTTTCGTCCTCTACCAAAAGATGGGACTTATTGAAAAATATGTCATAAGTCTGACCTTAAAACCATTGTCTGAAACAAGATGGTCAAGCAGAATAGATGCTATCAAACCGCTGTTTACAAATTTACCAGAATTTTATGATGCATTATATGAAATATCAAATGGTGTATCATATGATCAGAAGGCAAAATATGACGCTAAATGTCTAGCAGAAAAAATATGCTCCTTTTCATTAATTTGTTCACTAAATATATGGCATATAACATTGACAAAAGTAAATTTTGTGAGCAAAATTCTGCAGTCCATCGATATGAATATGCAAGTTGCTTTAGATGCTTTAACGGAATTAAAGCAGTTTTTGATAAAAATTAGAACCGACGCAAATTTTGAAGAAATTGTAAATGATGCCATGAAAATTGCCGAAAAATTATATGTCGACGCTGAATTTGAAACTTCCAGATCCAGACCCCTAAGACGTCGTAAGACTCCAAAGAGTTTTGATTATGAACACGAAGACCACACTATTAATAATCCGAAAATCCCTTTTAAAATTAATGTATTTTTTTATATATTGGATCAAGCTTTATCCTCCGTAGACGAAAGATTCAATTTATTGAATAATCACAATGACGTGTTTAATTTTTTATTTAAACTAAGTGATGACCAAGAACAAAGTCAATTAAGAATAAGCTGTCATCGTTTGGAGGAAAAACTTACAGCAAATGATTTATTGGACATTAACGCCGATGATTTGTGTGAAGAAATTATGTCATGTCAGTCTTTTTTCAAAAAATTAAATAATGATGTGGCGAAAATTCCCGAATTCATATATTTAAACAATTTGACAACTGTATGCCCTAACATCACAATAGCATTACGAATTTTGCTAACTACGAGTATGCCAATTACCGTAGCAAGCGCGGAAAGGTCCTTTTCTAAATTAAAACTAATAAAAAATTACCTGCGCTCAACAATGAGCCAGGAAAGATTAACAAATTTAGCAACAATATCCATAGAGGAGGAGGAGGAGGAGGATATTAGACCATATAGACATACACGAAACTATTAAAGATTTCGCAAATAAAAAAGCTAGAAGAGTGGAAATAATATAATTTAAATATGTTTAATTATATTCTTACACATTTTAGACTTGTTATTTTTTTAACATAGTATACGTAATAGTTAAATTAATAATATTAGAAAAAAGTCAGTTATTTTGTTATTAATATATAAGTATACGATTAGGTAGAACATCATAAATAAAGTATGTAAAAATTTAATTAGCGTTTTATTTTTCGCAGTAATTGGCAATCGAAAACGAACTGGTTTTACCTATTTAGGAAAATATTATCTAATTATATAAAACTAGAGAAAATTTATTTCGGTCAAAATTAACAAAAAAGAAATAAAAATAAGTTGAAACATTAAGATTCGTGAAAAAAAGAGGCGCTTCATAGGTTTCGCACACAGGAGCTGTGGAGGGTCGGCGCGGCCCTGGTGTTAGCTCGCGCTAGATAAATAAACTTTTAATTAAAAATACTGCTTTCTCAATTTAAGTAACTATTCTCGTATTATAATATGCTTATTAATATTCTAAACTTCTAAGCAATAATTGCTAACCTGAAGGACAATACTTTTGAGAATTTAGTAACGTGCCAAATTACGTTTTTGTTACGTTTTTTATATATTATTTCTCTGTAATTATACTAAATTTTACTTAATTATTTACACGTACCGTTTGTTTCGTGAGTGGTACATACTCACACATTCTGTGAAATAATGACTTCAAAGATATTAATTTCCATCAGTAGTAAAATTTATTAATATTTTTATAAGTAGAGAATAATTATTATAAGTAAATAATGCTCGTAAGTAAATACTTACGAGTATAATTATTTACTTATAATAATTATTCTCTACTTATAAAAATGTCATTACCAACTTTTAAATGATAAACGGACGAACTCTGTCTCTGATTGTTTGCTTGTTGTTATTCTTCTATGTACTTCTTTTTGGTCTATCATACATTTTATGAATACTCCCTGTTCTTCATAACTCATATTAATATAAGTATCATGAATTTTCTTCCTTGGTTCATGATTTATTTTTGTGTAACATTTCTTTTTACATGTTTCATTACCCGGATTTTTTTAATGATTAGTATTTCAAAGATTCTTTAATTTTTCTCCTCTGCCTTGGATTTCCAGATTTTGTAATTTCGTCAGTAATGCTTTCTTCCTGATCCTTTCCATCAGTAGTAAAATGTATTAACATTTTACATATACAAGTAGAGAATAATTCTTATAAGTAAATAATACTCGTAAGTAAATACTTACGAAAAATACTACGAAAGAGATAGCGAGCGACGAATCAACTCAGCAGGAAAATAACACAGCAGAATAACCTATTATAAACGACCAACAGAAAAATTTAAATGTGGTAAGCAACAATAACACTAATCAGGAAGAAAGCATTACTGACGAAATGACAAAATTTGGAAATCCAAGGAAGAGGAGAAAATTTAAAGAATCTTTGAAAGACAGAAAAACTAAAAAGTTAGATGATAAGAAACAAAAGCTTTCATTAAAAAACCCGTGTAATGAAACATGTAAAAAGAAATGTTACACAAAAATAAATCATGAACAAATGCAGAAAATTCATGATACTTATTGATTAATATGAGTTATGAAGAACAGGGAGTATTCATAAAATGTATGATAGACCAAAAAGAAGTACATAGAAGAATAACAACAAGTAATAATCAGAGACAGAGTTCGTATGTTTATCATTTAAAAGTTGGTAATGACCGAGTTGAGGTATGTAAATCATATTTTTTAACTACACTTGGATATAATGCTAAAAATGAAGCCAAAATTAGATGTGTAATAAAAAAAAAGCCTTTGATGATCAAAAATGCAGTCGTGGTACTTATAAAAGAGTGAACAAAATTGACAGAGACATAATTAAAAACCATATAAATTCATTTAATCCTTGTATCTCGCATTACAGGCGTGAACATGCGCCAAATAGATTATATTTACCTAGCGATGTCACTATAACCATGATGCATAAACAATTTAATATAAAGTACCCACAGTTAAAAGTTTCGTTTGAGTTATATAGAACAGTTGTTAAAGATATGAACATTTCTTTTGCACGATTAGGTAATGAGGAACGTGAACAATGTGCATCGTTCCATAAACACAATCCGAATCATAATGATGAAAATTTGTGCGAAACTTCCAATGAGTGTATAACTTATCAAATACATAAACTAAAATATACTGAAACTCGAATTGAATACAAAAAAGACGTAGATGTAGCAGCCCAACATACAAACGATGTACTGTATTCAGTAGATCTGCAAAAGGTTATAATGCTCTCCAGAATAGAGCAATACAAGTCGGCTATTTTCTGCCCTAGAATTATAGCCTTCAATGAATGTTTCGTCCCTTTGGGTACTCGAACTAGCGCAGGCATGCATGTTCATTTTGCAGTTGTTTGGAATGAAAGTATAGCAGGCAGGAATCAAGAGGATATTATTTTTACGTTTCGAGCCTTCTTACTCTATAAACGCGATTTTAAAAATATAACGATTTGGCTGGACAACTGCGCTGCCCAGAACAAAAACTGGCATTGCTAAGCTTTTTTGTACAAATTATAAACAGCAATTTAATTACCACAACAACAATAACCCTTAAATATTTCGAACCCGGCCATACTTTCATGTCCGCAGATTCATTCCATCATCAAGTTGAACAAGCTTTGAGAAAAAAGGGCAAGGTGTACGATTTTTCTGATTTTGTAGAGTGTGTACGTGCTACAATTTCAAATAAGAATTTTGTCAAAATAATGGAGGCATCGGATTTTTTTAATTATCAAGATCACGTTTCCCAACATAAATTAAAAAAAAATGAGCCACGGGTGTACTTAAAGGATATGATGGCTATCAGGTTTGAGAAAGGGCTCTACGAAATGAAATATAAAAGAAGTCATTCTGATGACGAGTTTCAGGATCTTGATTTTTTGCAAGTTAGAGTGAAAAAATCACAGGAATTTCTTACAGTCACTGCTAAGGTACAACCGCGAGGTATTAATGAAGAGCGAAAACTGTCCATTATTTCAAAGCTTGTTCCTCTTATGCCAGAAAATAGAAATCATTTTTGGTATAGTTTATTCATTTCTGATGCCAAATATTTAACTCAAAATTAATGATTTTTTCTATGAAATTAGTATCTTAGAATTTATTTTGATATGTTTTGTTTTTTATTTTAAGTTTATGAAGGAAAAAGTTCGTTTTTGGTTCCAGGGGACATTTTTTTTAATTCCCATTATCCTTGTTATTTACGTAGTAAATTGTTACTCATTACGTAAAAATACGTTATCTGTTATAAATTATAACTTATAATTATGTAGTAAATAACAGATTGGATACATTCATTGTTCTATTTTATATTAAAGTGTTTTATAATTTTACGAAGAGATAATTTTTACTTACTCAAAGAAAACCTGATCTCAATTATTTTAGTTCAACTTATAATAAGTTAAGTATTGCCATGAAAATGATTGTGATAAGCTAAGTACAACAAATAAATTAAGCAATAACGCACCGTCCATTGAGTGCTATGGATCTATTTTAAGCATTTATTTCATTAACCGACTTCTTTTTGTTATTCTAATAAATATTTGAAATGTTTTAAGTTGCTTTTTTGTTCGGTTACAAAAAAAAATAAACGCATGTGAGCTGATCTTAACATTCTTTGCTAGTCATGTTGATACGTATGTGCAACATATACGTTATAAATGTGAACTTAAATGTAAGTAATTACAATGCGTGTATATAAACAACACAAATGCATATTTTCCCTAGACATAAGCAACGCAACTGTCATACATGCGTTGATTATGCTTAGTAAATTAACATTATTGCAATCCATGTTTTCTAGTCATAAAAAATTTTTCGTCTTTAAAAATATTCAAAATAACTAAATATATAAATATGGCATCGCTCATGCAAAGTTCACATTTAAGGGCACCAAACAAAACAAAAATATTTGGAATATTCCTGTTAGTTTCATAGGGACAACAAAAAAAAAAGAATTAAACTTTAGGCGCGAATTACTCGAAAGTTGCCGCCATGCAAATGCGTTGTTTATGATAAGGGCGGCAGAACTTATCGCAAATGATGATCGCATCTGTTATCAGATGAGGATATTATTAATAATAATTTTCTATATTTTAAATAATAATATAATATTCTATATATCTGATCTTAGACCAATATTTATATTATGTATTCTATAAGATGTCTGACGATTTATATAAAATGTACTGTAATATCTGATAGCGCGGGCGCGTTATATCCAAGTTGTAAATACATAGTAATTGTGACCGTTGTGTTGTGTTGTTGTGAGTTGTGACCGTGTTATAGCCCCGGTGCCGGCGGTGGATGGTGCGAGTGAGGAGGAGCTGCCGCTGCCGATGATCCAGCTCGCGTCGTTTGCGCTGCACAAGCTGTTCGCCAACTGGAAGTGCCAGGGCTTCCGCGTGCCGCAGCTCAAGCCGTCACTGGTAGGTTCACTATGTTTTTTTTTTTTACTTTCCCCTATCATATACAGAGCTTTTTATTTTCTTTTTTATATTTCTATATTTGTCTTTTATCTTTTATTTACTTTTCTCTTTTACATCAATGTTGAAATTTACAATGTAGTAGGTACATATAAAACAAATACAATTGGATTTAAAGTAACAGCATAACATGTCATAAGGATTGCGTATCTAAAATTAAGTGCAGCGTAAAATTACAATAATGTCAATAAAAATTAAAATATCGGAATTAAAATAACAATTTTGATTATACTATGAAATCATTAAAATAATGTACAGTGTCAATAGAATTCATAATATACAAAACAAGAATAATCACTTTAAAACAACGGCACAACACTCAAACTAACCCTAATATCACAAAACTTATCCCTAATATCACAGTAGATTATCACAGTGCCTTTTGTTTACAGTTTCTACCACTTTCTTACAGTACCCGAGGAACATATCTCTCCTCTTTCCCCCCAGGATGGAAGGCAGGTTCTCACCCGTCATCGCGATGCCCAATTTTTGCTCAATATCGTATCTATTGCTTGCAAAAATTGGGCACTCGAGTAGCAGGTGAGGAACAGTCTCCTCAACTCCGGGCTGACACAGGCACGATGGATCCTCCTTCAACATGAATCTGTTCAAGTAGAAGGCGAATCCACCGTGTCCAGTCAGTGCTTGTGTGGTGTGTGATGTCTATTTTCTTAACTATTTTGTTAGCAGCAGCAGCGCTTGGGAA
This sequence comes from Phengaris alcon alcon, assembly GCA_037179445.1. Classification (NCBI taxonomy): domain Eukaryota; kingdom Metazoa; phylum Arthropoda; class Insecta; order Lepidoptera; family Lycaenidae; genus Phengaris; species Phengaris alcon. The sequence continues at coordinate 7,683 of JAYRCH010000264.1, read as the reverse complement.
AAAGAGCTTCGTGACTCCGGCCGTCTCTCCCACTACATATCTCCTGTCCCATTCCGCAATCGTATCCTCTCTTAAGATACGCACGCTTGACGAATGAAACAGCCTCTGCCAGGGGGTGAGAGGAACTAAGGGTGACTGCCTGGAGAGCCGATCTGGAATCGCTAAGGATACCGACCTTCGCCATTCCACTCTTGCAGGCTATACTTACTGCTCTTTGGAGCGCTAGAAGCTCTGCTTGATAGACGGTACAATACGGCGGCAGTGAAAGCTTGACGGCCTTGTCTCGGCCTCACCCTTCCATACGGAAAGTGGGGCTCCGACTCGACCCTCAATCTTGCTACCATCCGTATAGATCCTATAGGCGTGGTTAACCACGTCTGCATACGAGTCCTCGTCTACCAAGCCGAACCTCAGCTCTTCCTGCTCTGTCGGATGTGGGTCCTCAATCGCAGGAGCCATTCGCTCCACCTCCCTGTCCTTCAACACCGGGTGTGATATCCCCTTCTTGATCTCATAAAGCTTCGAAGCTTCGAGGATTCTGAGATCAAGAGGGAGTATCCCAGCCAGCAGCATCGCAGAGTTCAGGGAGACGGTCCGATATGCTCTGCAGATCTTTTGGGCAAAACCCCGCTGGACGGTGTTGAGCCTTTTTTGGACCCCCATCTTTTCGACGGTGGGTGCCCACGCTGCCGCTGCATACAAAATAGTGGGTTCTATAACCGCTGTATAAATAATTTTTACTACTTGGGGGTTAAGCCCCCAGCCCACTCTAGCTGTCCTGGCTAATAATTTATAACGGGCGATTGCCTTCTGGCAAACGTTCCCGACATGGTTGTTAAATGTTAGGCCGCTGTCAATCGTCAAGCCCAGTATTTTTATATTATCGTAATATTTAATATCCACACTCCCCATTTTGAGTCGCGGTACTTCGTATTTTAATTTTCTGGTAGAGAACAGTGCACAGGTTTTTTGTGGTGCGAAAATTAATTTATTTGCCTTAGCCTATTCTTTTATTTTTCCTAGCACCCTGTTCGCCTTACCTTCTATTACTAGAGCAGTATCTCCATCAAAAACAAGCACGATGTCGTCGGCAAACGCTTGGCAAAATACATCCATCTCCTCTATTATCCATAGCAGGGGGTCCAACAAGAGGTCCCACAGGATCGGTCCACCTATGGACCCCTGCACGCACCCCTTGTTGGTCTCCCTGCTCACTTCTTTACCTGCATACCTTACATTCACTCTTCTTTCACTCAGGTAGCTGCTGATCACCCGCCTCAGATTCCCCGGACATCCAACCTCAGCCAACCTAACCTTTATGGCTGGCCACCAAGCACTATCGAAGGCCCTTTATGTCCATCGAGACCACAACAGAAATTTTCTTCTTTCTGATGTGATTCACCAACCTATAGAGGGCGTCTTCGGTGCTCCTTTGGGGCATGAAGCCATACTGGTTGGGGCTAATCTAGGGCAGCAGGTAGAACCTGAATCGGGCGACCAGCATCTTCTCGAAGATTTTGCCGAGAACAGGTAGGAGGCCTATCGGTCGATAGGCTTTTGGTACCCGATACGATTCCTTGCCCGGCTTCCTTAGTACCACCACAGTCACCTGCTTCCAAGGTTGCTTTGCTTCGGGAAAGCAGGCGACAGTGAGACACCTGTTCAGCAGCGCAAGGAACCATTCCGGGTTACATTCCACAGCGTGCTGGCAGATGTCGGACGTTAGGCCGTCCGCCTCGGGGGCCTTTTTGGGGTTGAAGGACCTTATGGCTCTCTTCAACTCCTCCATGATGAAAGGAGGGTCGTCCGGACCGGTCGGCGGTTCGGTGTCCAGGGACTCCGCGCGCCGGCGCGTCCGTCGATGTTCCTCGCTTTCATCACTTTCCTGGTCCTCGGGGTAGAAGGTCTCCGCCAACAATTCTGCCGAGCTTCGGGCGTCGAGGGTTTCACCGTCCCTCGTAAGGGGCAGATCCTCCTCCCTCCCTGTTGCTCTGAACAGCACTCTATAGATGCCCTCCCAAACCCCCTCCCTATCCTCTTTCCGGCAAAACTCCTTCCAACTATCAACTTGCGCATCCTTTACAGCCTTTTCATACTTCTTCTTTTGTTCCAGGTACAGTCCAACGACGCGGTCTCTGCGACCAGGTGCTGCGTTCCGGATCCTGCGTCTCCTCGTGGCAACCTGCTTCTTCATCTGCGCGAGCTCATCATTCCACCACAAGGTGAATTTTTGTGTGTTTTTTGGTTGGCATTGTGTCTGCATGTCTGTGTGATTGCTTGTGTGTATCTGCCTATCTGATTATTGATTTTATTTGTTGTGTGCTGTGTATTGTGTTTATGTCTTGTACAGTTAATTGTCTGTCCGACATCAACTGAGTCAGTTTCTCACGAAACTGAGTCCAGTTTGGCTTCTATGTGTTAAATATGCGTGTGGTTCGTATTATGTTCGTGCCTGTGGATTTCTGTTGTCTGATGCCGAATGATATGCCGTTGTGGTCCCAACTCGTGAGACCCTCCTCTACTCTCCAGTCGCCCACTCGGTTCAGCAGATCGTCGGAGCATGCTGTCACATCCACGTAACTGGAGTACCTTTTCCCCCCTCTGACGGTATCGAATGTCGGGATGTCCCCGGTGTTGAGTATGTGCATACCTATTGCTTCCAGTACAGCAAACACTTCCCTTCCTCGCGGGTCTTCCAAGCCGTCACCCCACCACGGGCTTTTTGCGTTAGCATCGCCTCCCAAGACCATCGTATCGGTACCCAACTCTCGTCCTATCCGTATAAGATTCCAGGTAGGGCCCCACTGGCTTATCAGGCTCGAAGTAGAAGGACACTACAATCATCTCCCAGGCTTTTGTTTTGAGGGTGGTCACGACAATGTTGTTGTTGCTAAGGCGTGTGTGTAGTTCGACATCCAATATGTCGTCGAGTACTACAACGCACGCCTTTACTACACCACCCCCTTCCCCGTCGCTCTGGTAGACCCTCACCCCGTTGTATGTCCTCATACTCCGTGCCCCACCTATGTAGGGCTCTTGCAGCAATGCTACGCATGCCTTACGCTTGGTGGCCTCGAGCAATAGCTCCCTTGTGGCGATCTGGCTCCGCTGGAGGTTTGCCTGCAAAACTCGGTACTGGAAGTACTCACCGTGGACAACCTCAGCAATACGCTACCGCCAATCTGGCTAGAGCGTCCCACCTCTTCCTTTCCATACATCCACTATCAAAGGCGTTATGCTCCGCGCTACCTTTCTTGGCCTTAGTGCAGTTTATGCACTTAGGCGCTTCTCCTCGCCGCCACTTGTCGCACTCGGTCTTCATATGAGGACCGGCGCAGTGGCTGCAACGTTCCTCTTCTTCGCTGCATAGTCTTTTTGTGTGCCCACACCCAAGGCAGCGGGAGCACTGCACCAGCGGGCTTTGGTTCAACACTCTCACTCTGCCTAGCCCTATATGGGCGTCCTATACTCATACTTCCATAACTGTGGGCTCACTCTAACCACTACGTGGTTCTGGAGGGGGGTTCCTATCTTTCATCACGTACGCTACCTCAATCTTGCATTCTTCTCCCTTTAGACCCCCAAGGATGCCTGCATTCTGGTTTTTAAATGCAGTAAGGAAGTCGGCCTTATCGCACTTCATAACATCCCTAAAGGCCAGAAGGGGGCTCTTATTCATTACTTCCTCCACAACCAATCCTTCATTCTTTCTCAGTCTCTCCTTCACCTTATTTCTTTCTTCCTCACTCGCACAGCCGACGACAACCTTTCTATTCTTCACCTTTCTTACTCTCTCTACCTTTACCCATCCGGCCTTAGCATCCACTGTCTTCCTTATCTTTTCTAACACTTCATCTCCCGTGTCCAGCTCATCTTTGGATGACACAATGACTGAGTGCAGAGCCCTTGTTTCGGCGAGTTCCTCAGTAACTCCTCTCGATACAACGCTCGCATAGCTCGTCGTATTGGCGACAGTCATGTTGTTCTCCAACAGTGAGCTCAACCTTCCCATTCTCTCCTTGTTTTCTTTCATACTTCCTCTTGTCTCTTCCATCCTTCTCATCATTTCCTTCATTCCCTCATTCATGCTCTCTTGTACTAATCTATTATTTTCTTTCAGGTTTCTCACCAGCTCGTCATCAACCACGTTCGGAGTTTCGCCGCGCGGCTGGGGGGATGTAAAGGGTCCCTCCCCTGCTCTCCAGTTTTTTCAGCTCTAACCCTGGTAAGTTCTGATTCTGTTTCTTTTATGATTTGGTAGAGCCTGTCTAACATCGCAGTGACTCCGTCTTTTATTTCTGTTTTTAGGTTTTTAGAGCCATTCATATATTGTTTTGCTTTTTTCAGGCAAGCTTAACCTTGCTCAATTTTTGGGCTGGACATCCTGAGGGGGCTGTCCGCCTTCTCTACTACCTGTTTCTTATGTACTTTTATCTTTGGTGCTAAAGGCTCCTGATTAGTTTGTCGTTTTGGGGGTAAGACCGGTGTACTATTTGCCTTTATCTGTTCGATACTTTTCCGAACTTTTAATTGTCTGTGACTGGGTCCTGCTCTCGTCCATGTTGCGTTGGTTCACTATATGTTTACGGCTACTGCCACTGTCTGAGTCGCACTGCACAAGCTGTTCGCCTACAGGGAGTGTCGGGGCTTCCCCGCGTGCCGCATCTCAAGCCGCCACTGCTAAATTTACCACAGGAAAAGATGACCTATTGTTGTCAACCGTATGTTTTATGCGAATCTTGACACATATAGTATAGTGTATCTATGTCATAAATCATAGCATACAGGATGTTGTGTGACCCCGCACCTTGTAAATTCGCCTGCTTCAGGCTCCTCCTACTTTAGCGTACGGACTTCAGTAATAATTTTAACTTTTTCAGTTGCCAGCGTCCGACTCGGCGTCCGAGGCCGGTAGCGTGGCCTCCACCCCGCGCGTCCCCAAGCCGCCGAAGACGGCCGCGGACCTGCCGGCGGGCGCGGCCGCCATGCACCCATGCACGCTGCTCACACAGGTAGTTATAGAAATATACTCCGTACAAATCATATTTAAATGTCACTTACTAACCGTGCGACTAGTGTAAAAACCACTATAGCAAATATTTTTTGTAAACAATGAACATGTGTCAAAATCAATACTGCAATAGGGATGATGACTACATCTAAACTAGTAAGTTTCACTAATATACTCAGATATATTGATGCATTAATACTTGGTAAATGTAAAAAAATATATTTTATGTGTAGTTTAGTAATTTTTTTTTTGCTAAATTAGTAAATAAAACCTCCATCATTAGTTTACTTGCATCATATACAAAAACATTTACTAAGGTGAGTATGAACGAAACGCACAAAAATCGGAGATATTTACAAAATAAATATGTTCCAGCGGCGTATACTTCATACACTTTAACCTAGGCGACGTCACAGCTAGGTACGACTTTAGTATGGAGCGTTTTCACGAAATTTTGTATACAATTTGCTGTACCTTTGAAAATATTGACTTTTGATAATAATAATAATAATAATAATAAAAGTTGTTTATTACCCTTAACGTCTTTTACAAATTTTAATGTTTTATTTTATTTTTTTATTTTATTTTATTTAATAAAGTTAGAAGCTTTTGTGTGTTTGGTATGTGTGTGTATGAGTGTGGGGGTGTGTGTATGTGAGCGTGCGCAAGTGTGCGTGTGAGTAAGTGTGTGTGTATGTGGGTGTGTGTGTGATTGATATGATTAATTATTATGCGTACGGTGTGTTTAATTTTAACAATTTATTTTACTATTTCTATTAAATTTTCAGTTTCATTGTATTTAAGTCTGCTAAGCCAGCTGTTAACTGCAACCTTAGCGTCTCTGGTGGTCAACGTTTTAAAATTCTCAATCACTTTGTTGACGTGATTATACAATAGTGGCCCCAGGAAGTATTGTTGGCGCTGCGCCGTTGCACTACTGGTTTTCGGTACTATGAACACTTTGTCTTTTCTTCTTTTATATATATAGTTTTTAGTTAATACTTGATTACTGGTTTGGCTGTGCTGTGTGAGTAGAGTCTTTCTAATAAATAGTTATCTGACCGTCAAAACTTGAGTATGTTTGTAGAGTTCATGTGTGGGAAAATGGTAGGGTTTAAATGTTGCTACTTTAAGCACTGCTCTTTGGGCTCTTTCTAGCAGTTTCATTTGTGTTTTACAGGCTCCTCCCCAAGCTGATATGCAATAAGAGAGTACTGATTCACATAAGGCACGGTAAATTTCTAAAATTAGCTTATTATCAGCGACATTGCGCAATTGCCCAAAAACATAAATAAGTTTACGTACTCTTTTGGTAAGTATTGCAATATGATCTTTCCAGGACAAGTTTTTATCGACAATAATACCTAGATATTTTATATTCGATACTGCTTGCAGTTTGGGACAGTTATAACAATAGGTGTCATTACAGTTGTTATGTATAGCAAGATCAACAGGTGCCATTCGTCTGCGACTGATCGTAAATTTAATAAATTTAGTCTTATTGATATTCACCGTGAGTAAATTTTAGATAACCATTTAGTAACCATATTCAAACCTAGTTGTGCATGGATCCGAGCCTCCTCCCAGGTTTTACCAGTGAAAACTAGGGCAGTATCATCTGCATAGGAGAATATTCTTCCGTTAATAAGTGATGTGTTACAGAGTTCATTTACGTACACTAGGAAGAGGCTCGGACCTAAAACACTTCCCTGAGGGACACCATAAGTTATAGTTTCTTCTTCACTTACTATATTACCAACTTTAGTTCGTTGAGTTCTATCACTTAAGTAGCTTCTGAATAATTGCAGTGCTGTATCCCGTATACCCATATCTTCAAGTTTTTTAATAAGTATAGGAACAGAGACCGTGTCAAAGGCTTTTGCAAGATCCAAAAAGACTTATAAGACTTAAGAATACTTTATTCTTATTATCGATCTCACTTGCTATTAATTTTGTGAGTTCAGAAACAGCATCCTCAGTAGAGCAACCTGATCTGAACCCATATTGATGTGGCGATAGTAAATTGTATTTTTCTAAGAAAGATTTTAGCCGATTATTCAAAATTTTTTCAAGAACTTTGGAGATAGACGATAAAACCGATATTGGTCTATAATTTTCGACACAGTCTCTGCTACCACCCTTATGTATAGGAGTAATAATAGATATTTTAAAAGCCTTAGGAAATATGCCTGTAGACAGACACAAGTTGCAAATGTGTGCTATTATTGGAACTACAATAGAAGCTGATTGTTTTAGAATTTTTGAAGAGATGCCATCAAATCCGACTGCAGAGTTATTATTTAGTCCTTTAACAAGGTAATTAATTTCTGCATTATCGGTTTCCAGTACCCCCATTGAATTTGGTTGTGAAACTGTTTGCTTTATTTTAATACCTGGGTCACTACAGACGTTTGTGTTCTTTCTTATATTAATAGCTAGATTTTTACCTACGTTAGCAAAATAATGATTTATGTAATTAGCAGATTCGGCGGGCTTTTCTCTTAGTTGAAGCAGGTGGTCATTGTAGCATTTTTGGGGATTCGTGTATGTAACTTTTTTAATTATTTCCCAAGTTTTTTTCATTTGATATACTGTTTCTTCTGAGAAGTTACTCATATTTAAGAGTACTTATTCATTTATGCAATAAAAAAATTAGTCGTCTAGCCTTTAAC